>CAHIKZ030001624.1:1572500-1765000 GCA_903632075.3 Acanthosepion pharaonis | reverse complement strand
AAATGAAGAATTTTTTTTTAAATATAATTTCATAAAAGAAAAATGTCAAACTTGGAATTCATATTCAATTGAAAGATAAAAAAAAATTCTATTGTGTAACTAAAATAAAATCAGAGGAGAATGCAATCAGGGTGTCAAATTTTATTGAGGGGTAACCAGTGTGAATATCAAGACTAGAATTCAGATCTATTCTTAAAGAACAATGGTTTCAAGAGGTGCCATTCCTTTTTTATTTTATTTGCTTGCCTTTAAGAAAATTAGTTCTTTAAATAGATGCAGTAATTCAAGCAGAAATTATTGTCACGTCATGATAAAGCCAAAACACAAAAAAGCAAAAAGAACTTTATTACAGACTTGATGTCTCCAGTTGTGATCAGGTTCACCTGGTCTGCTTTTGTATTCAAAGAGACATCCAAAACAAAAAGCACAATACCTTGCAAATGTGATTTCTTCTCTCACTTATTTAAGCATCTCAGAAAAGATGTATAATATTTTTTTAATAACTTAAACTTGACTGTCAGAAATTCATTTTTCAAATTTCAGTCACATTTATTCTGAGAACAACAAATAATATCTCAAAGATTCTAAGTTTCATCTTCATGTTTAAAAACATTTTCTGCTGACATGAAGTGGAAAGATTATAGAAAGGTTCATGAAAATTAATAAGATTGCATATCTGTGTGTATTTTAGATGAAGGTGTCCAATATATACACAATGAAGGTACAAGTACAGAAAATCTTGAGTTTCTGCTATGGACGTTTATTCCTTTTAGGGCAACTGTGGTGAAAAAAAGTTCTCAATGTCTCCTGGGTATGTCCATTTTCATTTTGGTTCAAAAGTAAGTTACGATTACAATGGTTAAAATGGTTGAGCTCAAGTCAAGCTTTGTACCGAATTGGAATGACCATTTCAGTTACTTCATGAATAGGGCTGCCAAAACATGTCTGAACAAAGATAAAGTTTTATCCTTTTCAGAAATGGGATAAGAAACCCTTTCTGGTTTCTTTACAATTTGCATCATGGGAAAATTAATTTGTGTTTTTCTTTTTTTTAATCTTTATTATTATTATTATTTCATTGGTTTAATTTAATTTTTCTACAGGTCTGCTACTAGGAAAGCTGGTTCACAATGTAATGTTAGATAATTTTTCTCATCAGAATCTATCTTACACATTTATATGTTGATCATTCCTTCAAGTTTGAATAGGACTGTCACCTCTGGTCTGGTGCTTTTTGCTATGTATCTAGAGATTCATGCTAAAATAAGAAGAATATGCAATGTTATTAGTCTAGGCCTGGCATCTCAGCTTCAGTCATTTTATCATTGACATAATGTAGCTTCCCTGTGCCTTTTCTATAAATATTTTCATGGTAATTGTTATGATAAGCCTTTTCCACTTTGGCTCTATCCCAAGCTACCACCCTTGCTCACAAAAGAGACATTTCATCTTGATCCATTACACTGGCAATACAGATAATTTTATTTTATAGTACAGAAAGTACAACACTGAAATCCAAAGACACATTGCAATAGCCAAAGATGCATTCCAAAAGCTAAGCAGAGTATTAAGTGATACAAAAAAACTTTGTTAGAAACAAAGAAAAAGAGTACTGAACTGTTATGTGATATCTGTCCTCTTATATAGCAGTCAATGCTGGATAATCTCCTCAAAGATGAAGAACAGACTCGAAGCAACAGAAATGTGGTTCTACAGAATGATGCTGAGGATACCATGGACTGAATATGTGAGCAACAATAAGGTTTTAGAAAAATGGAAACAAAAAAGAAACTTATACTTAACATCAGGAAAAGACAGCATTTCTTGGGCTCATAATGAGGAAGGCAGTTTGGAAAATCTGATACTCACAGGACAGATTGAGAGCAAGAGGGACAGAAAAAAACAAAGCATTACATACTTAATGAGTTTAAGTAAATGGCTGGTGGAGAAGGTTTTAGGAGAAATATCAAAAAGAGAAAATTTATTAAAAGCTACAAAGGACAGGAAATTGTGAAGAGCCACGATCACTTACACCCAGAAGTGATAAGGCACATAAAGAAGAAGTCTTTTGCAACCATACACAGTATATAACATTATCTGTGAATTGCCATGACTTCTTGGGAGAGATTTTTCTGTTGGCTTCACCTTGCTTTTGAATTCAAAGTTGTCCTTCTCTTAGACTGGCTGCAATCCAAGGCGAGTGAACTCAGTCTGCCTTACTATTTAACCCATATCTGAGGGTAGAGATAGATACATACCTTTCCCAAGAGCATTTGTGCAAAAGTGAATGCAAATTACTCGGCTCATTGAATCTATCTTCTGCATTAATAAGCATTACATCAGCTGGATCATATGTTAACTTACCGAATTTGAATCCCCTCCATCGAGCTGTTGTGTCCTATAAATACCAATTGGAATCTCACATGTTGTTGAACACAGTTTCTGGTATAAACGGCCATAGGTTCGTATCCATAAATCTTCTTTGGTGATTTTCATCTTTTCAAGAGAAAAAAAAAAAATTATAGTGTTTATAGAAAAAATTATTTATAAAAATAAAAGCATCTCAGAAATTTTATCTAAAAACAAATTTTATAGGAAAATTAATTATATTATTATTGTAGCATACCTATGGGCAATAATGAGTATGTCCCCATTCACATAAATACAGTAGTAAATACTTTATGTTGGTCTGAAGTTGGAGATTCATTGTACAATTCACTTGACTCACTTCTAGCAGTTGACCACTACTTCTTTGTGCTGCTGGCAAATCTTATATGTGTTGTTCTTGTCCTAATTATTATCATTCATTACCAACCTTTGTATGATTATTCTATTTGGTAACTTTCCATAGGTTACAATTATTATTAAATTAAATGGTTTCTTATTTAAGTTTCTAACAAAAAATATTATGAAATTATTTCATTATTTTCATATGTGGTTTCTAACAAAAAATATTATGAAATTATTTCATTATTTTCATATGTGGTTTCTAACAAAAAATATTATGAAATTATTTCATTATTTTCATATGTGGTTTCTAACAAAAAATATTATGAAATTATTTCATTATTTTCATATGTGGTTTCTAACAAAAAATATTATGAAATTATTTCATTATTTTCATATGTGGTTTCTAACAAAAAATATTATGAAATTATTTCATTATTTTCATATGTGGTTTCTAACTATAAAAATGATAGGATTAGCATTTCCATCCAGAACCAGAGTATCTGTGCATTCTACCTCGGATCAAATCCATAGTAGATATATATTCTGTGAAAAGGATTACACAATAAATATACAGAGTATAGCAAAAGTAATGCTCTTTTTTTTGAGCTGAGGTGGATAGGATGACATTGAGCAATTGATTGGCTGTCACAATCACCAGACCTAACATCACCAGACTTTTTCTTGTGGGGTGCACTGAAAAGTCTTTACAGGTTCAAAATGAAAACAATTCTGAAATTAAAACAAGCAATTTTTGATAAATTCTTTGAAATTAATGTAGAAATGTGTCAAATAGTTTGTAGAATTGTTGGTGATATGGTTCAGTGGTGTATTGACCATGGAGGGGAGCATTTTGAATATGTTAAATAGTTTGTTGATCATAACAAATCATATTGTTTTAATGTGACAATACTTATAAATTTTCTCAAGCTTCTGTAGCTCATTTTTGTTCAGAAAAATATAAAATATTATTATTAACATATATTTGAATTGGAAAGATTATACTGAATAAATTGCTAGGTCAGCTGTTAGGAAAGTTGTTTCACAGTGTTGTGCTAGACAATTTTTCTTGTCAGAATCTATCTTACACATTTGCACATAAATTGACTGTCGCTGCCATGTCTGGTCTGGTGCTTTTGTTATGTATCTAGAGATTCTTGGTAAAATACAACAAACATATGCAATGTTATTGGTCCTGATCTGACATTTAGTCAGTTTTCCACCAAATTCTCTGTGTCATTTTTATAAAGATTTTCATGGCAATTATCCTGATGATCTTTCCTGGTACCTAGACTTTGTGAATTTAAGTGGACTACAAAATTAGTGGCTAGCTCTTATCATTTTACAATGGCTAGATGTATCCACAAGTTTTATGTTAATATTTTCTTCTCTCACATTTTTTGTTTATGGAAATCTCTTCTGGCTTCTTGCTTTCTAGTCAACTTTGACCTTCAAAAATTTAACTGCAATGTCAATTGTTATCTTCTGTTTCATTAATTCTATAGTGGGTCAGCCAATTTGTATTGGTTATAAATAGAAATAAAAACTGACCCTCTACAATTTTTACAATATCAAATGTAACAAAGACAACAACAAGAGAAATAATCAAGTAGAAGAAAATGTGAATTTGTTCAACAATAAATATTTTTTTATAAACACAACAAATACATAATATATAGTGCAAAAGTTGATAAATACAATAGAGTTCTTTGGTGTGTGTGTTACTGAAATAATTTGAGTTACTGTACTGTATGTGTGAAAATGACAAGGTTCAGTTAGCTATATTTTTTTTTTATAGGAAAATTAAACAGATGTTTTTTGTGTATTAAATAGAAAAGTAAGTATTGTTCTTGACTCACTGATTGTTATCACTCATTAACCAGAGATTCTTGTGGAATGGAATATTTTGCGGGAGTGAGCGTTAAGCCTGGAGATGGTTGACAAAGTTTGTTGTTGTATTGAAGATAAAGTTCATCTCCTTTGCTGTGTTGATTTCCAATGAAGTCAAGTGAATTGGTTTCAATATTTTAAGTGCCCATTGACCAAGTCGCGTCGCGTCGAAGTTTCGTTTTTATTAGTTCTCTTGGTCACGTGGGGAGGCTCGTGAACATGTTTACATTTTATGGCGTCAACTAGAGGTCAAAATTTGGGTCGGTACCTTCGGACGTAGTTGACAACACCTAATTAATATTTTACAACCAATCAAAATACATCAGTTGTTATATTTGGCTGGGAGCCTCTATGTGTTTAACTTGCACAAAATTTAAGATTTAAAAAAATGTAGGAATCTGATTCTACAATTCCAATATTTTTTATTGTTCTCTCTCTAATGTTTTCTTTTTCTCATATTCTTTCACACTCAGTATCATCTTGTGTTTTAGTAATTTTATTGCCTTGCTTGGGGTGAATATATATGAGATAATATATATTTTTATATATCATGAATAATATTGAGGAAAAATGTATGACAAATTGGAAAAAGTTTTCTTGTGATGTGTTTCATCCTTTCAGACTAAATTTTTTATGTTGGTGTGACTACACATGCGCATGAATGAGTGATGCTGGGAATGTTAACATTTAACTATTTCTAGCAGAACTTCTATTATCACAGTGTGGGATATCTACTAACAAAAGTGATAGAAAGAAAAAGAAACTAAATAGATAAAAAATAAAAATTTATATTTTAAAATTCGCAGCATCCCTTGTACATGCATGTGTAGTTGCACCAATACAAAAAATTTAGTGTGATGAAATCCTAAAGGATAAAATGCATTACAAAAAAACTTTTTCCACTGTTATATATATATATATTTTGGGTGTATTTAGGCAGCATTTTTTTGATTAATGTATCTTTCATTGAATAATATAGAGAAGTTTTGTCTATTCATTTTAAGTAAATTCCCTTCATATTGTCGAATAAGCTTTTTAGCAATATCACTGAAACATGAAAGAAAATCAATACAGAATTGATTCCTGTTAGAGAATGCATGTTTTCTATGAAATTTCTCTAATATTCAGGCCAGTAAATTTAATTACTACTGTTTAATTAAAAACAGAGCATTTACTTAAATAAATTATATCTATAAAAATAACGTATGAACAATATATATATTACTTGAAAAGACACCAGAAGTGTTGAAACAAAATAGCTATTTTTGTAGTGATGTTATAACATGCTTATGCTATAATTTTTGAATAAATACTATATATATATATATATATAATGAAAAATTAGGAAGTCAGCTGATTCTGCTACGTTGGTTTCCTAAAACTTTATTTTTTAAAAATAAAAAAATTATGAATGCTATATTTAAAAAATATTTATATTAAAAAATAAATAAGTGAATAAGTGCATGATGTGAGGTGTGGTAGAAGGTGAGGAGTAGGAGGAGAAGGGGAAATCAACTGCATTTGTAAATTTATCGGTGGTAGATTAAATGAAATATATATATACATTCTTTTTATCCCACTTCAAATGAACTCAAAAGGAACTTTTTAATATGTATACAATGGGTCTTAATTTCCAATCTCTGATTCAAAAGGTTTTTTTGTCTGGAAATATTATTAAGGCTAATTTTCAGATTAGCATATTTCTGAGACAGCATCTATATCAATGTTCTGATGCTGTAATTCTTTGGTAAAAACAGCTGTTCCACATTTTGGGCAATTTCTCAGTCAGATGAAAAATTATGGCAACCCAGAGTAGTGCCTTGTGTCTGCTAATATATGCACAACTGAAAGCTGTATGATAACACACCTAAACAACCCAAGGAAGAAGCATGTTGATGCTATGGTGCATCCTGATGGAAAACTTAGATAAGTCTACTTAATGACATATAAGGCCCATTTTTCCTCCCAAATTAGAATTTTTAAATTTATAAAACCAAAAACCCTATGATAACACACCTAAGCAGTACTAGGAAAAAGTGTATGGATGCTATGAGGCACCCTGAGAGAAAACTTGATTATTGTGAGAATAAAAGTAGAAATGAGCCAATAACAGAAGGATTGAGTGGTGGTAAAAAGATCTTGCTACTTACACATGATAAATGTCCTGATCCTACAGCTTGGTCTATTCCCAGCAAAAGTCGGACAAATGTAATTAAATAATCTTTGACAAAGGCCTGCAAGTGAAACATGAAAAGAAAGTAAAAATAAAGCCAAAATTCATCAAACATCATTTAACTTCACTCAAGATTTTATTCTGTCTTTTTATTGACAAAAACAGAAAAGTTAATAAAGAAAAACTCCTATTTCATCCCACCCCAACACAAATAAAACATGACTGGTCAACAACTGTGTTATAATTGTTATGGAGTGATTTCACAGTGGAGGCTTGTATTTGTACTAAGTCGGCCCTAAAATAGTTTCGATGTACAAAACATTAGGAACTTGATATAATAGGTATAACGCAGAGAAATCTAGTTGTGGCCGCTGATACTTTAGTATCCAACTAACAGTCGTATGGCATCGACTGACTGACCTACCCACTGAGCAACTACTACTACTCCTACTTATTATAGGTGGGAGAGTCTATTAACTATAGAATAGGTGTGTTCCACTATAACAATAATGCAGTCATATATATATATATATATATATATATATATGAGATATAAGAGGTATTAATTAAAAATAATAGAGATTTTGACTACACCATACAAATGATTCTATTTTTAAATCTTAATTATTTTATGATGACATTTCATGGTCCATGCAATCTTCAGGTGTGAAGAATCCACACCTGAAGATTGCATGAAACACTGAATCATGTTACTGATGACATTGGATATTATGTATATTCACTAATATATACTTATAGCTCTTTATCATAACATTGAGCACTGTATTTATAACACTTGAGGAATAAATATACTTACGTACATGTAAGTATTTGTGCGTGTATGTACATTTTTAACCTACCCATTCATATATATATATATATATAAAACAGGCCAATGAAAAATTTGAGAGATAAAAAAGAAATAATAATAATGATGATGATAATAATATTATTGTTTTTATAGTATTAGGCCTTTAGACCAAATAGAAAGGATGCATGTATGCCTGAAAATTCCGATTTTTAACAACTTTTCTCATCATGCTTCTATTTATTCTTATTAACATTATTATTGTTGTCTTTTTATTTCTTTGAATTTCTTTCATTGGCCTACTGTATATACATATTATAAGAAGCATACATGGACAAACTTTTGTTACTATTATATATCTCATACTTATTATAAAACCCAGGTTGTGTGTGTGTGTGTTTGTTTGTACATTTATATATTGGATTGGATTTCCTACATTTTTCAACCGATTTCAACAAAACTTCACAGGACTACATAAAATTACCTTGCGGTGGTTCTGACAGTGCCAAAAATTTGAAAAATACAATTGTTTTTACACGAAATCAAATTTGAAAACACAAGAGGCATCGCTGTAATGAGAATGAAAGGGGGACAACTCACATCGAGTTATACTTATTATAAATCCCAGGTTGTGTGTGTGTGTGTGTGTGTGTGTTCGTTTATATATGGGATCGGATTTCCTACATTTTTCAACCGATTTCAACAAAACTTCACTTTTTTTTTTGGCAGATAGTGTTTCTTATTGTCTTGCACATTTTTTTCTTTATTTTTACATTCAGAATGCTTTAAAAATTCTATTTACAAGACAATTGTTTATAATAAAATTCTATTCAATCGATAGACTCATAACGATTGTAAACAATGTTTTTGTTTGAGTTCGTGTTTGACCAATTCGTAAAAAAAAAAAAAAAATAATTAAGACATGCGTGTCCGTCAACCATAAACAATAATCTTAGTCAATTTTATTTTTCAGTCTTTATGATGGTCGATACTTGATCTATCTCTTACTGTTACATCCCCGGGCAATGCCGGGCTCTACTGCTAGTATATATATATATATATATATATATATATATAGATAAAATAGTCTGTTGGACCACATTACTTCTTTTCTTGAACATTGTTTTGTAATGATATTTTCTGGATCTCAAAGACAGTGTCATAAGGAGATTAATCTGTACATCTTATTGTGACCTTATTGTTATACCATACCTATGGACTATAATGGGTATATCCCAATCCTTATAAATACAGTGGAGTATACTGTATGTTTTCTTCTACTTGGGATTCACTTGCGATTCACCTTGATTCACTTCTAGCAGTTGATTACTTAATACACACCACTGGCGAATCTTGTATGTTGTTCCTGTCATAAATATTATCGTTCCATTTCCAACCTTCGTTTTGGTTATTCATATTTAGTAACCTTTTCTTAGGTTACAACACTTATTTTAAAAAGTACACCCCAACTTTAACTGAGTCACAAATAACCTCCTGCAATTAGTGAAATAGTTAAAATCAAAATGTATTACTTAGAATTTTCATTCAAAAATTAGTTTATATCTTTGTTTATATTAAATTCTTATGGTAAAGAGAATTCTGTCTTACCTGGTATAATAAAGTGTCTAACATACTGGCACTGAATACATTGCCAGCAGCAAAAGGCAGCCTGAACATGTAATACATGTGGGAACCTTTTTCTTTTTCTTTCTGTATAATGAAAAACAAAAAGCAGCATAGTTATTAAGCATTAAGACCAAGAGAGTAATGTTAATAAAAGAATATTAAATATTTTTTGAGTTATAAATTTTTATTGTAAACTGGAACTTGAAATTTGACTTCTGTTGTAATTCTAATGAGTATAACATGAGGTGACGTTATGGTTATTCATTGAGAAACATGAATTAACAACAGAATCTGATGATTCATTTTTTTTAAATTAATTCACCCCAAACAAGGAGATAATGCCACTAAGGCACAAGAGACTACTAGGTGTGAAAGAGAATAAGAAGACTTTAGAAGGAACAAGAAACCCAATCCTGAACAGAATACAAGGGATAAACCTCTACTCCTGTTCAAAAGACCAGGGAGGAGTGTGAACCAGATGATAGGCAAACCTATCTACTCCTATTGGGAGAAGAAAAAATAATAAGTAATTGCTGAATAAAATTTCAGACAGAGACATTAGAAACATGGACTTGTTGGAACTGGAAAACCAATCCTAAACAAGAAACAAGGTGTGAACCAGATGATGAAAGATTGTTACGGAAATAGTGATCAGAAACCTCAAACTGAAACTAAAAGGGACAGAATCACTGAAAGACTGTTATAATAATTATTCATTGAAAAATAAAAGTGAAACTAAATTGGTGGAATCAATGAAAGACTAATGTCAAGTTACATTAAAAATAATAACTGAAACAATAAAATTTGTACTAAAAATTTTAAGCTTTAAATGTATAAACATCTCATTAAATGGCACTTTGCCTATTTTAATATCTTAGTGAACAGAACTTTGCATATAAATTAACACACTGTACTGAGCTGTAGCCCCAAAGGTAGAATGATATTGAATCAAACTTAATTCTAGCAACTATGGAGAGGTGAGACATGCTGCATGGGCAACTGTTAATCACCAGTAAAATTCTGCACAAACTGCTCTCTGAAGAAGAAATGCCAAAATCACATCATTGTAACAGATCTTTCTTGACATAGATCTATAGACACTCAAGAGTGATGGATGTCATACACAACCACTGTATACACATTATTGGATTAACATCTAAATTGACTGTAGTAACATCTTAATGAATTAAACTTAGCAAGTATTAACCATGTAATGAATTAATCTTTGTCTGTATTAACACTTTAATGAATTAATTTTAAATCTATAATTATAAAATGATATTTTAAACAATGTGTAACGTGTTTTAACAGTGTAGATTTGTCATTTATTTCATAACAATATCAGGATTTTTAAGCGTGAATTGATTTGGTTTTTAGATTTGAATTCACCTTTGAAAGATTTTGTAAATCTGAATTTACTTACCTTTTCTATTTTTGAAACTTGACACGAATATGAATCTTTTGCACGGAATTGCATGAATCGCATGTTTGAAGATTGTGATAATTCTGTTATGATATTAGCACTTGGAAATAACCTGAAAAAAAAAAAAAATACAGTAAAAGTAAAATGAGAAAGACTGTTGTAATTAATCATGACAACACAAATCATGTTTAAATATCATTGCAATAATCTATGATGACTTTCACAGTTGAAAACACATTTTAAAGCAATGCATCTTGAATATTAACCATTTGATCCAATAATAAGAATAAGCAAAAAAAAAAAAAAAACTGTTTAATGCTTTATCACAGTTAAGCTGCTGGTATTGGTAAGCTATGTCTTTGTGAAAAATTCAATGCTTTGAAATACAGAAAAATATTGTAAAAAGATTTGCTTTTTACAAATGAAAAATTGTTTTTTAAAAGCGGAAAGGGAAAAACCTGTTAAAATATTGTGGTTTTCCTAATTGTATTTTCTAATGAATTCTTTGGTTAATCATTGAATAAGTTCATGGTGATTTCTATGACAATAAAATATCTGTAGAAATTCTGTCACATCGTTAAATATTTGAGCTTTATAACTTTAACAAAATATTGCAATAACAATCATAAATCATATTCTTTCATTCATTTTCTCTCTGAAACCAAATGGCTTATATCTTTTGTTTTTCTATACAATAAAAACAGAACAGTTCATTATTACTGGCAGAAATATTAAACACATCTTTTCTTTCTTTCTAGCTAAATCCCTATCTTATGAACATTCCTCTTAATAATAATCTTAATACTTTTAAGATAATTTAGCAGACAATGTTATTTTATTTACTTGCAAGGCTTTGCTATCACTTTGCAAAGTAAGATATATTCACTATTTGAAATATTTGAAACAAAAATTTTAAATGAACATTTCATTCATAAATTGGCTTGTTACAGTTAAGGAAGGTTTTACAAATAGATGCCAACTTGTTGAAGGCCAAGTAAAATGTAAATTTCAAACACTTTTCTGCACTATATAAGACAATATTCCGAAACAGAACTATTTTTTGATATGAAAATCAAAACAATCCTTGAATAAAAGAACACTAACGAAGGACAGTTAATTAATGAAATATACTTTTTTAAAATCAATATGCAAATTAATTAAACCTGAAGAGTGATATCACCTTGAAGTAGATAATATATAATATACCTGTGCCCCACATATAATAATCAAGGCAAAGTTTGTAAAAGTATTTTTGGATTGTATATTTATAAGCATCTACAAACAGGTGAGCAAGAGACCAACAAAACTCCTCGTAATATCAAAGATGAACTGAAGGCAATGCTAATGTCAACATTCACCAACTTAAAAAAGGGGGAGCATCCAGAAGAGTTGCAGGAGATTCCAAAGTTGTCTGGAAGCCATAGTTGAAACCAATGTAGATTTTATTGAATAAATTTACTTTTTTTTTTTCAAGATTTTTTTGTGTAATTTTGGTAAAGATATATGTTAAAATGAGATGTCAGTATTAGTTTCATTTTTGTGTAATTTAGATGACAATTTATCTATCGTACCATATACATATACACACACACATATATATATGTATATATTAATTAAATTTTTCTTGTCTGTCATAGTCAATGAAACATGTTTAAAAGAAAGCCCTGTGTGTGTGTGTATATATATATATATAAAGAAAACTAACAGAGAAAGTGGGAAAGAACCCACAGTGACTTTCTGATTTATTTCAACTTTAAATTTAAATAAAAAAAATTTAAACTTAATATTCAACAAAAACATAATTTATTAGTTCAAGATTCTTTTATATTTACAGAAAATTAAATACACTCTTAAGAAATTTACTTTTGTTCCACTTATATATAATCATGTTATGAAATGTTGAGAGGGTGAAAATTTAATCTTGTAAAAATATTCAACTCATACACAATGAAAAAGAAATAGAAACGAAGAAAGCAGATAAATTGTAAATCCCAAAATTTTATATTTCAGAAATTGTGGAAGTGTTTACAAAAATTGTTTTTCCTTTTTTTTTATAATCCAGTTTCTTCTTATAAAGACAGTTTTTATATGGCAGGGAATAGACAATTCTTAACTATGACTCAGACTGATACATCTGGCTGCTACTCAGACTACCACATGGACTCTAACTGGACTAACTATTCTATATGTTGCCCATTTATTTATACCTCATGTGTGGACATCAAAGCAGATACAAAATGTCTGCAAATATTTAACAGAAAAATGCTCAGCTCAATTTGAAAGTGTATTACTTGAAGAGTATTCAATTTCTAATAACTGTACATGCTTAACAGGCAGAAACTATACAGATTAATAATTTCATATGTGTTTTAAATGCTTTGTAAATATTATTATCTTTCTCCATAAATTATAAGTAAATTAAATTTTAAGTTGGTATCCACTCAGTAGGGATATTGTAACTTAATAATTTTTAATGTTTTTATTTTGTCTTAAATTGATTAATTTATAGAATGTTTTAATAATGTGTGTTATAATTTGAATCTGTTTTACCAAATCTTAATATATACAATTTTTAAAAGTTTTTCTTCATAAACACTACAATGTAAATAATATAAGCATTTGTGAATTTGTAAAATCAGGAATATCCATAAACAGTTCCTGTTTAAATTAAGAAAACATACAGCAATACTTAGGAAATTTTATACTTTGGTTTGTTTAACTTTGTATCACTTTAAGAATATTTTAACTTTAGAGTAAAAAAAAAAAAAAAATCAGTTTGGTCAATCTGGTCTTGTCATATTTTCAATTTTCTGCCAGTGACCTTTTTACATTCAGAAAAAAAACCAAGAAAAGGACAAAATCTATTTTTGTCTTTAATGCATTGTTTTTAATTTTAGGTTTTTGTTATTGGAATCACTCTTTATTTCTGTCTTAAATGAATTGTTCATTATGCACAAGACAGTTTGAAAATGGTAGAGAACAACAGAAGGATAACAACTTTGTAATTGGTTTGCCATTTTAGATTTGCAACAATAACAGTAGATTAGATACTTTTAGATATATACACATACTTTTGTTTACAGGGTGTGGCAGTTTTTTAAAGAGCTCTATATTCTAACTTATTTTTATTAGCTTCTTTTTCAGATAATTAATGTCACTCATCAAGTTGACTCAGCAAATGAAAAGGCATGCTTTAATCATTACCTTAAAAGACAATAAAGACAGCTCATTCCTTGAAAGTTGCCCAATATTTTGTTATCAAAATTCTAAAGGAATTGAAAGTGACTGATGGGGATCAATAGCTGTAGCTAAATGCAAAAGAAATATGCTAAGATTCCTAATACCATCTGAACACTTAACTTTGTATGAAAGAAAATAATAAATAAAGTCAATCAAAGCCATTGCAAATGATTTCAAGTCATCAGAGTGCACCATCAGAAGAGATGGGAATGAGGACATTCAGTACAATTCATATGTGATGCAGAAAGGTCTTTTCATGTTTGAAGAGACAAGAGAGCATCATTTCATTCATATGAAGTGCTTGCTAAACAAGCTCAAACACTAGGAGGATGGAATGCTTTGGTTTATCAGCAAAGAGAAAACCTTTGATTCAGGCAAAAAGGTAAACCAATGAACTTGACTGAGGTTCCAAAGGTCATGCATACCAAGTTTGCAGCAGCAGAAATTGTTCTGGGAGTTGTCAGCAATGAGAGAGATGCCATGCATCCTCATTTATTTCCTCCGTGCTTTATAGTCAATGCTGCCATCTATTAGAAGGTGTTGGAGAAGTTTGTGAAGCCCTGAACTGACTGTGTATGGCAATAGAAGACCGTTTGTCTTCCAACACAATTCTGCAGCATCTCATATGGCTAACACAAGCACAAATGTGTGGTAATATCCATAATCACATTCGCCTAAACACATGGGCTCCTAGCTCACCAGACCTGAACCCAGTGGACAATTGCATATGGTGCATAGTGAGGAGAGAGGTCAATCAATGTCCTTGTAACACCATAAAATCTCTCATCCACCATAACCAGGAACATGCCTCAAAATAATAAAGATCAACTGATTTGGGCATTTCAACACTTCTGACCCCATATTAAAAAAAGCCAAGTGCGTATTCAATGAATAGGTGTGATAAAAGAATTTTCAAGATTATTTGTGCTAATTTTTTTCCAAATACACTTTTCATTTATGGGCTATCTGTTTTTTTTTTCTGAATTTATGTAAATGTCCTCAAAAACTGATGCAGCACATATATATATATATATATATGCATCCAGGTTTATTAAAAAAGAATGAGTAGATTTTGAAAATTTAATAAAAACAAATGCTAAGGGAGAGGAACACATTCAACACATTACTTTGTTTCTAATGACATTTTTGTACCACACCTGAAAAATGAGTCTCAGTATGCAGGCCTGAAGGCTTCCATATACCAAAGAAGAGGTGACACTGCCAAACCAAAACCTCCCTTTTTTGCAGCTGTGGTGAAACAATATGTCTCCTCTATGTGGGCAAATGTGGAATTGCAATGGATGTAAAGTCTTTATTGTAAATTCTTCATTGTTTGATTTGTTTGTTTTTATAGCTTATCAATATTTTGCAGGTTATTTAAAGCCATAAAACATTTTTAGATTGTAAAAACTTTTTGGTGATAAGAATGATTTACTGATACAAGTCCTACTAATTAACTCATAGCTGGAGGGATAAGAAGTGGATTTCTATGTTTCCCAGTTGGATTTGGAATTCTGCTTTTTAAAAATTCCAAGTCATTCTCCATTACATCAGCCACACATTCAAGCTTACATCCCATGATATTCCGAAACGGTTACCCATCTAGGTACTAATTAGGCTCAATATTGCTTAACTTCAGTAATTGCACAGGATCCAGTTTTTCAATGTGATGTGGCCATAAGCATAGCATAAATGGTGATAAAATGTTCAAATGTTTTCATTTTTTTGTGATTTCTAATATTTCTAGATAGAAAAATTTAGATTATGATAATGGTAAACATTTGGCATTCATTGACCAAGCAGCCAGTACTGTTTTTGGCTGAATTTTATAAAATATTTCTCTTAAAACATGTTATGATCCAGAATGATGATTATATTTCATCATTCTAAAAATAAACTTGCCATCAGTCATGATAGAAAAGAAAGATATTTTATCATCCTGATCCTTGTCATTATAAAAACAACCCTCCCACAAGAGAGTCAGTAGAGTAGAGAACAGTAGCAGTAGTTAGTAGACAAGTAGCAGCACAGAGACACATGTCTAGTCAATGCTTTATGAAGATCAAAAACAGATGAATTCAAATGCCATACTCACAAACAAAATTCTCGGAACCAAACCAAGTAAGCACTGACTTTTAAACAAAAAGACACTGAGAACATTTTCACACATGCCACACTAATATTCTGTAATTCATATCCCAAAAAGAAAATACAAATTCTTGTTATTTATGTCAATATGTGTCTCGAGTTTTTATTGTTGTTATCATTGTAGGTTTTATGCATTTTAATTTGTCATTCATACCAAGCCCGTTACAAACACATTTTTTTAGGAAAACAGGTTTCTCAAGTTCAGTAGGTTTTATTGTTATTTCATGTATTGGGATTTCCTTTTTAAACTACTATCTTAAGTAGTGTGAAATGTTAACATCTTGATTAAATCATTATTTTCTCTTGAAGTTATATGTGCTATGCATTTTAGTTGATGTTGCTAGTCCTCAAGTGATGTGGTTTCTGTTATTTGGTACAGTACTTTATAGTTCTGTAGCTCCAGCCCATGAGGTTAGAAGATAGACAAATAAGTCTACATAATGAAATGATGAAAAGCATTTATTTAACAGAATAAGCATTTTCTCTTCGAGTTACATCTGCTATCCATTTTAGTTGTTGCTGCTTTTGGTAGTCCTCAAGTGATGTGGTTTCTAAAATTGGAACTTGGAATTTCAAGCCATTAACCATTACACCACCTACACATGCAAGCTTATAGCAGCTGGTACTCTAAAGTGGTCACCCATCTAGGCAATGACCAGGCTTGATGTTGATTAACTTTGATGACCATATGAGAACAAGTGTTTCAACATGTAGCCATAAGCTCTTCCAATTCTTCAAAGCATAGATATATGGCTGAAAGATCAGACTTACCTAAATATTGTCTGTACAGCTACAATTGTGTTACAATCTGCCAATGTGTCTTCCTCTGCAGAATTTGAACTCTCTTTGTTAACTATCACAACATTATCTGCCAGGTTGATGCCAGCCCGCAGTAGATCATCAAGGCTGTGAAAAAGAAATCAGAATATTAGCAAAGATAATTTCCATTATAAGTGTACAATAAAAAAAAAAAAAAAGACTTGTCCTTATCTTTGTTGTTGTTATCACAAGGTGTATGTAAATCTGGGTACACCTGATGAAGGCTAGAGAGCAAAACAGCCGAAACATGATAACAATAACAACGATGGAGAGAATAGTCTTCATCTAAATAATGATAACACCTCATACCCAAAATTCAGACAAAAAATAAAACAGTCTTACTTTGAATAAAAGTTGAGTATATATATATATATATATATATACACACACAAATGTAAAAGAACGAAGAGTAAGATTTCATCATTCAAAACATTAATTTAAAACAGGGCTCAATACGAAAGTAGAGCAATAAATATTTGTTTATTATGCAGTGTTACATTGTAGCATTGTGGTCTTCTACCTGATGGAACGTTAAAAGAAACTTTTTAACATTGAAACAAGATGTACAGTTTTGTAGTGGGTATATGCATGTTCTAATGTAACACTGCATAATATATATAATTTAGTAGCATCTAGTAGTATTTATTTTAAATTGGAAGTCTTTGAAAACAGAGGTACATTTTCTTGAAACTTTACATGAAAGTTGTTTGTGACATTTTATTTAAAATAGGAAATTAATATATTTGTCAGTAAATAAAGTGCACATTTAAAAAAAAATTCTCCAAAAATCACCCTGTGTCTTATACTTTTTCCTCTTCAATGTGCCACATACCTTCAGTACAAGGGCAATCATGGCTCTCCAAAACTTCCTATCACTTTTGGTCTTTAGCAGTTTTTCTATTTTGCCTCCTGTCCTCATTGCATCATCAATTCATACAAGCTCACCATGTAGGTGACTCACTGCTTTCCCCTATCTCTGTTGCCTTCAATATACACCCTGTGAGGGTTAAGTTTCTCAATCATTCCTGTCCAAGAAATTTCAGTTGTCTCTTCCTGATTCTGAGCATGTGTTCTTTTTGTTGCCATTTTCATTAAGACTTTCTCATTGGTTACTTGCGCCATAGAGGACTGGTACTAAACTAAAACCTGGACATAACTATTTGACATACTGCTCTCAGGGGGCAAAATAAAAGAGTGGATCGTAATAAGTTTGGTTAGGTGGGAATCAAAAAATGTAATAAATGGTAGGGTAGGGGTGGTTGGGTAATTATTAACAAAAGTATCTTTCAAACTATTCATTATCAGAACCTAAAGAAATAAAATTAAAAATAAATGTCCAGTCAACCTTCTGTCACACAAGCTGGTTACTTTGAGGAAATTGTCCTCTGCTCTTTTTGTTGCATTTGGTCTACCAGTTCTACTTTTGGTCTTGTTTTGTCCTGTTTCCTGATGTCTCCTAATAGTATAATCTACTGTAGTTCTGGGAATTTTTATTTCTTTTAAAATTTCTCTGCTTGAATGTTGCAGCATATCTATGGATGATAATGGGCATGTCCCCATTCATATAAATACAGTATTAAATATTGTATGTTGGTCTGCACTTGGAGATTCATTGTGCAATTAACTTGACTCACTTCTAGCAGTTAACTACTACTTCTATGCACTGCTGGTGAATCTTATATGTGTTGTTCTTGTCCTAAGTATTATCCTTCATTACCAACCTTTGATTATTCTATTCAATAAGCTTTCCTAGGCTAAAACCTTGAATATCCTTCTTTTATTAAAGTAATGACCTCTTGTCTTTGTTCATGTATAAGTTCACGTGTTTTGGGCATTTTGTTAAGAAAAAAAGTTTTGATCTGGAAGAAAGTTGCAAAATTTAGGTTTTAATTTAAACATAATAAGAATAACAGATTTCACTACTGGGCAAAGTACATTGGTAGCATAGGTAAAACAGGTAATATCTAGCAAACAGTAATTCAACACAATATAATCTAATGTGAGTTCAAGTGGTGGTATAATGTAACTTTTGGAAAACAGTACTAAAGAAGAAAAACACCTTCAAATCAATTTTTCAAAAGATACCTGGTTATACTAAGGTCAAAGTTACTGAGGAAGACTTGTATTTAGTATAATAAATAAAACCATTACATTTTTGGTGCTTAACTTGTTTCATTAAAAATAACACTTTTAGGATGAGAAATAAAATTTTTTGAAGGAGGGCAAATACTTTTGATTGGTAGTATGTGTATATATATATATATATATATATATATATATATATATATTTTAGGGATATTTAGTAACTAAAGTGATAAAAACAAAGAAAAAGAAACGGAATTAAATTAGACAAAATACTCAAAACACATATTTAAAAAATCAAAATTAAATTTAAATTTCAGTGTCTCCTCTCCTTCATGTGCAAGTGTAGTCATGTGAATGTAAACATCACTTTAGTCTGATGAAGTCCTAAAGGTCAAAACATGTCACACAGAAACGTTTTACACTTTGTCACAGATTTCCCTAAATTTGTTCTCTCTCTATAATATATGGAGAAATAAATTTTTTTAATGTCAAGTTAAAATTGCTACTTCCTTTTTTTAAATGTCTGTTTTTTATCAAATTGTCTGGCTGATTTTATATCATTTAATAAAATGTAGTCAATCTGATTTTATATATATTTAATAAATTGTTATATGATCAAGTCTTTTCCTTTATATATATATATATATATATATATATATATATATATATATATATATGATGACTAAGTCTTTTCCTTTATATATATATATATATTATATGATGACTAAGTCTTTTCCTATATATATATATATATATATATATATATATATATATATATTATATGATGACTAAGTCTTTTCCTATATATATATATATATATTGATTATATGATGACTTTTTCCTTTATATATATATATATACCCCCACACACATACATACATATATACATACAAGGTTTGTCAGAAAAGAAACAGGACTGAAGTAACAAAAACTTTGTCAAATTCAACTACAAGTTTTCCCATTCAAAATTATTTCCATATTTCCCATCACACTTTCACATCCTTCCCCACCATGCCTCCATTGAAGGATTCTCCAGGATTCTCTGCAGCTGTTGTCATAGCCCTTTTGATGGCAACCATGTCCAGAAAACTGGTCCCCATGATGAGATCCTTTGTGCTTGGGAAAAAGGAAAAAAAAAAATCACAAGCAGCCAGGTCAGGTGGGTAGTGACGTTGCTCCAGTATAGTGATGGTCTCCATCTGTGAGGAGATGCTCCAGTATTTACTACCATATAGGAGATTAGATATTACAGAATTCATCACTTTGTTTTTTGTTTCTAATCTCTTAATACTTTGCTTAATTTCCGGGGAAACATATTTTGCAATTATTTGGCATCTTTGTCCCATTCCTTTACTACACTGCCCAGATCTATTCACAAATGATTAAAAGAATAATTTCAATATCTAATGTCTATGTCTACACACACAATATCTGAATATAATAATTCTGTTCATTTAAATTTTCTCCAACAGTTTAATTAGGCAAATCATATTTATAATTAAAAATAAATTGCATTTTTAAGATCAAATTCTTTCATTTACATATTCCAGACTTTTATTGATCTGTTTTCTTCATGCACAAATTCCTTCATTTTCAAAATCTATTCATACTTCATTGTTCAATTAATCTTCTTCCTGATGTACAATAATTTTCTTAAGACAATAACCTCAGTAAAAGAACAGAAATACATGCTTGGACAAAGATTATTAATAAACACTTTCCCCTCACTTTGGACATAATAAAATAAATCTTTCAAAATATACAAGCAATATTTCTTTCAAGCAGAAAATAGCAGATGTATTCTTCTTGGATATTGCAAGCTGATTTATTGTTTTAGCAAAAAGAAACATACAGAAAAGTCATTCATATTATTTACATTGTTCAGGGTGTTTTTATTGCCATATTCACAATGTTTCAGCTGTTGTATGCTTCAGCCTTCATCAAGGACATATGGCCCAGTAGATAAAAGCAATGATTAGATCCAGTGACTTGACCCAAAGACTTGTGACTTCAATACCTGGCTTCTGCAGCAGTGAATAAAAACTTGGAGAGTTGAGTTAAATGGAGATAACTGAGACATCCAGAAGAGGCATGTCACGAGGAACTAGAACAATCTATCCCAGTGGATGAAATAAAGGATTCAGTTTGCAATTCCAATCACTTGAAGAAGGCCAGCGTGTACAATGGCCGAAACATCATGAATATGGTAATAAAGATGAGGACAACAGTACAAACAATGTAAATAATGTAAATAATTGCAATACCTCATCTCGGAAATATAGACAGATAGACAGAAGAATCATAAAGATGCAATTAACATTAATATTACAAGAATTCAGAGTTTAATTTTAGTTACAGCAAGCAATTAAAATCTTTGTAAGAAGCAATTAGAATTCACCAATGTTTCAACAGTTATCAATGTTTTTTACAATTTTCAAATAAACTTTTACATGCTTGATTGTTACATGATGACAAAATTAATTCATATTGAATAAACAAGCATAATGATAATAAAATCAACGAGTAAAAGTAAAGCCTAAATATATTATCAACAAAAATGTAACCAGATTTTTAGCAGTATAAATCCACTGAATATGGGAGCATTTAAAGTTATATGAGCACAAAACAAGTTTTCTAAAACCTATTTAATGCCAATAGAAAAATAATTCTAAATTAAGGCCCAAGATACTTAAAACAGTTATAACATCATAATAGTTAAGAAATAAAAGGCGTATCCTTATTAGTTTGTGATTTAACCTCCTTCAATGGCTGATGAATATGTCTACAATGATTACAGATATTTGAAAACAAATCTCTTTCTAAAGCCTAATATTAAAGCACTGGTTTTCAACCTTTTTTGGCTATTGTACCCTTTTCACTATAGGGTCAGAATGTCATATCCCATACTTTCCAAGATTGCTTGACTCAAATGGTGCATTCTAAATAATATGCATATATTATTGAAAATCTTAATTTTTTTTTCATATTAGTATTATACATATACATGGATTATTTTTATTGAGGAGTTTTACAAACTTAATAGCAATACAAAATGTTAATAGATTTTTAAACTTGAATACATGTACAGTAATTTCTATTAGTTCATAACTAATTATTAAATAAATAAACTTCAGTAAACAAAAAACAATATGTAAACAATAGAATGTCAGGGTATTGTAATTCACTAAACAAAATTCTGTAAATAAAAAAAAAAAAAACAAGAAAAAGTGAAAAGATTCCTTCAGTAAAACTCTGAAGCCCCAACTTGGTTGAGAATTCCTGTATTAAACATAATTTCAATAAATTTTCATGACAAATGTGTAATACATTATAAGCCAAACATTTGCAGATTCTCTCTGGATTTAGTAATTAATAAGTTTCATACTGTCTTTGCTTTAATAAACTCCTACTAAGTTAGGATGCTGAAACTGTTTAACCGCATAGTGTCAACGTGGGGGAGGGTCATTTTATTTTTAAGGGGGACAATTTGAGAATGAGTTATTGACAGTGAATTTTTGTCTAGCGATAGTGTGTGTGTTAATACATATGGTGCATATACAGTATACATACATAAAAATATTCATGTGTATGGTGATTTTTCAAGTGTATGGGGCACCCAGTGAGGATTGAGCTCACTATTCATTTGCAATGGATCTAGTGAGACGTTTGCTAAGCAATACACCACATCAAAGTGCTCAGGTAAGTTACTATGCCTAGCTTAAATGTTTGGTAACTATTACACCATGTTAAAGTGTCCAAATAATTTTCTAGGCACGGCTGAGATGTGGCACAAGGCTGAAAGTATGGGACACCCAGTGTGGATCAAACTCACTATTCACTTGTAATTGATCTAGTGAGACAAGTTTGCTAACCAATACACCATCTCAAAGTGCTCAGGTGATTTACTAAGTGTAGCTTAGATGTGGCACAAGGCTGAAAGTTTGGAGCACCCAGTGAGGCTCAAACTCACTATTTAGTCATAATTGATTTAGCAAGACAAGCTTGCTAACCATTACACCATGTCAAAGTGCCCATATATTTGTGTGCATGTATGTATTGTACATGTGTAATTACATATGTACTGTATATAATAGGGACATATATTTATATTAATAACATAATATTTTTATAAATATTGTAAAATTCTAAAATTAAATGATAATACTATTGCATATATGCAATCTCAAATTCTTAAGGAAAGTTAATGACGTTTTAGTCTTCAATTTTTAAGCAATTCTTTGAAATTCGGAGAGCGACCCAAAACTTTTGGTCTTTAGTATATGCATAGCTATTAAAAACAATAATTAAACATACCTTTTCGAAATGAGACAATATGAAAACTAATTAAATTGTACTTTAATTGTTAACCTTTTGAACTATTTTACTGATATTCAGGTGACATGTTACAGTTTATGCATATAGGAAAAATCAGTAGGCTAAAGTTCAAAGGATTAAGTTTTCTAATATATTCTATTTTGAACTTATGTAGAAGAATGTATGTTTTAGATTTCTAAGTACAAAATTGAAATGAACAAATCCTCAGATTTAAAGTTTGTGCACCTTTCATTACAAAATGAAAAAAAAGATCCAAATATATATGATTATTCATTTAATTAATCAATCAATTTGTTTAGTAACTGATAAAAACAAAAAATCATGCTAAGCATTTGTGAGTTTGTAATTATTCAGCAGCCTTAGAAATATTTTCAAATTTGCATACCTTTTCATGTATACACTAAAAAAAGCAAGCAAAAAGAAAACACTCTTGAAAAGCAAACATTTTTATCATTTCATTCACTGAATATCGAAGAAATAATTTGGAGCAACAAGAAAAATCCAAAAAAACATAAAAACGCACAAAAAACTATTTGTCTGAGGTTATTAACCTTTAGCACTCTGCATTATTGACTAATATTACTTCCCCTTCTATTGTAAATGGAAACCCTATGTTGATGTCTGTTAAGGTTATTTTAGCTGTTATCATAGCAGGATATGATAACATAACAGTAAAATTCAGACACTATCTTTCAGTGACCAGAATCATGTACAATGACAGGATGTACTTTTTGCTTTCTGAATGAAATTGTCTACAGAGTGCTAAAGACTAAAAGAAAAATGCCAATGCTTTTGAATTAGCACAATCAAAGAGTTCAATTCTTGAGCAAAAAAAGGCAGCAAAAAAAGGTGAGTGGGGGAAGTTGGTTTCATTATTGTGGAGCAATTAACACAGATATTAATAAACACAGATATGATACTCATTCATACTCGCTGGAACAAAGCAGACACAAAAGCTGAAAGTTCAAATTACAATTGTTCATTCCTAGATTTTCTAGTCAGATATCAAAATCTTAGAAGAAAAAAAAAGACCCAGAAAACATGTTGGTTTCAATCTCTGGGAATAATTGCGAAGAATGTTTTCTTCCCAAATTTATAGACTTAATCCTACAGATGCATGCTGGGATTTATTTCTAACCAGTAAAAATGGATAAATTTTTGGGCTCATCCCTCTTATTTTTTGTCCTTTCTTGTCTTGAAGTCAGAATGCTATAACCACTTGAGTCTGCCCCTTTTGCATGTGAACACAATTCTTACTTTGGGAACTTTTCACCTTATTAATGTTACTTTGTCTAATTCTAACTTGAATATATATATATATATATATATATATATATATATATATATATGATAGAAATTATTAGGAGGATTTGGTAATTATATTTAAGTAAAATTCATCGAGTCTGAATGAAACCTCAACAGAATGCAGAAAGCACTGGACAGCCATTTCGTCCTATATTCGGGACTCATCAGCAGTGCGCATCCACTACCGAGAATTGAAACCCTGACAGTTAGGTTGTTAAGCAAACATCATACCAACTGTTCCACGGGCCTTGGTATGATGTTTGCTTGACAACATAACTGTCAGAGTTTCAATTCTCGGTATTTTCTGCATTCTGTTGAGGTTTCATTGATACTCGATGATTTAGTTAAATATAATTATCAAATCCTCCTAATTTCTATCATGTGTATATCATTGCTTGAACCAGCTTCTAATGCTCTAGAGTGAGTGGCTTGGTGAGAGTAGTCGTGGGTCCAGGGGCCACAGTCCTATGGTTACAGTGAACTCAGTAAGAGTTCCACCATGGAATATGTGAGCAAGCGGCGCTATACTGAGTCTGATTTGCAATCTCTTCATCACCGAGGCCCGTGGAACAGTTGGTATGATGTTTGTTTGACAACCTGTCAGCGTTTCAATTTTCGGTAGTGGATGCACACTGCTGATGAGTCCCAAATATAGGACGAAATGATTGTTTATTGAGAATTTTGACAATTCCACTTGTTGACAATTTTATCAATTACTCCACAAAATATAAGTAAATAAAAGAATTCTAGAATTTTTTTATTCATGCAGTCCAGTTTTGGAGAAGAATCTTTTGCTGATACACATCGATAGTATCCTGAGGCAAGGTAGTCACTTTTTCTTCTGCTGAAAAGATATTTTCATTTTTTTTTCAACTTAAATACACTTTATATAAAACCTCTAATAGCATTAGTTGTCATTTTAGGTTATAAAAAAAATAACAACATGGATAAACTTTCCAGAAATTGTTCAGACTACTGGACTCATTCTTTGTGTTGCTTTTGTTGGTAATGCAGTATTTTGGCCAGTTCATTCTTTGGGCTTCTTCCATTATGCAATCCATGATGAAAGAGAGGAGTCATTTTTTTCCTCTTCATTTTTTAAAGGAAAAATAGCAAACAGTAAAAAAAAAACCCCCCAAAAAACAATAGCCACTTATTTCCAGAACTGTGAGCCGCACAGATAATATTTTCAACAATTTTTATGTTATTTCATATTTAAACATTTTGTTTGCTTATCAAAAGGTGAATAAAAATATTTGAACTAATAAATTAACTTTCTTAAATAAATAATCAAAATTATATTTATCGCATTTTATAACTCAGTTATATATATATATATATATATATTATATTTTTTCAAGTCATGATTTAGTGATACACTCCAATCTAATAAAACATGTAGAAACCTTTCTCCATAGCCTTGAACATTCAGCCTCCATTTTAACTCAGACAAAACAGAATGCATAAATTTAAATCAAAATGGAACAATCAAAACAGTATCTGGCTCACCTCTCAACTGTGTAGATGAATTTACTTATTTATGTAGTAAAATATCCAGCTGCAAGAGTGATGTAAACACTCTGGAGTGCTGTTGACAAGTTATATCTAGTGTGGAAATCTAGACTTCAAAACAACATGAAAAGGAGCCCCTTTCAAGCAACTGTTGTCTCTGTTCTATTGTATGACTGTTCAGGATAGACTGTTACCTCAAAAATGGAAAGAAGATTGTATGGAACCTACACTCACATGCTGAGAGTGGTTTTGGGTGTCTCTTTAGGGGATTGTCTGACCAATGATTGATTGTATGGGAACCTTTGTTCAATATCAGACATTGTCAAAGAGATTAGAGTCAGATTTGCAGGGCATTGCTGAGGAGCTAAAGATGAAATTGTTACTTAAGTTTTTGGTGGTATCCTACACAAGCAAGAGCTAGCAGAAGACAAGCCAAGATCTATATTAAAGATTTGTGACAACATAAACTGAAACCTCTCTGACCTGGCAAATATGAGGAACAATAGAATTGGATAGCAGCAAAGATTCATGGGAATCTGTGCAAGCAGTACAACTGAATGATGATGATCCTTTTATTCTTATTTTACATCTACAAGAATTGTTATATAAGCAAATTTTGATCAGAAACTTTATTGGAGAGTGAAACTGAAGGAAATGACATATATTAATTATTCTGTTAGATTTTGTTAGTTTCAGCAGAGTTTGGTTTTCTTTGCCCAAAAGACATGGAATTAGAGAGCAGCATCTTCTATGTGACATGCTGCTTTTCTCTTGTCCTGTGAGAGTCCAATTTTCCTGTCTCTCTTTCCTCATCATATGCCTTAGAAATGTAAAATATCTCTTTCTGATTCTGAAAATAAGTGTCCTTTTTGCTTCTATTTTTCTTAAACCTTCTTCATTACTCATGTGTTCAATCCATGGTATTCTTAGTATCCTTCTAGAGAACCACATTTCTCTTACTTCAAGTCTCTTCTTCATCTGAGAGAAGATTGTCCAGCATTCACTGCCATATAGAAGGACTGATATTACATAACAGTTCAATACTTTTTTCTTTGTTTCTGTTGCCTCAAGTCTTTTCTTCATCTGTGAGGAAAATCTCCAGCATTCATTGTCATACAGAAGGATTGTTATTACATAACAGTTCTTTTCTTCACTGTGTACAAATACAAAATTACTTGATAGATTAAACACTACTTCTTTTTTGTTAAACTTTTTTCTGTAAAAAAAAAAAAAAAAAAAAAATCAGCAAAAAGCCCTCTTTCTATTCTAACAGATTACCCATCTGTGAGGCTGTAGAATAGATTGTTAAAGATGGTAGTAGAGATTGTCCAAAAATAAAAAATAATCCAAAGTCCTAATAACATTTAGAATGATAACATCTTAAAATATTACAACATGGATATTATAGTATGGATTTTCTTCTTTTTCTATGTGCAATGTTCCTTCAGGAAATATGTGTTCAGGGCTCTCCACAATTTCCTATGCATTGTAGCTCTTAGTAAATTTTGTCTTTTTACTCTCTATACTAAACCCTGTTCTGCCAACCATTTATTCAAGCTTGTTAGGTAGTTTATGCATTATTTTCTTCTGTCTCTTGCATTCAATATGTCCTGTGAGTCTAAGCCCTTTTTCCTCACTATGTACCCTATAAATTTCAGCTATGTCTTTCTGATGTTGAGTATAAGTATCCTTTTTGTTTCCATTTTCTCTAAAACTTTGTTGTTCACATGTTTAATCCATGGGATCCTCAGCATCCTTCTGTAGAACACATTCCTGTTGCTTCAAGTCTCTTCTTAATCTGTGAGATTTTTCAGCATTTACAATGGATACATTGTATTAATTTTTAAAAATTGACAAGGTTTTCCATTTCAATGATTCTGACATTAAATGCCTAAGAGCAGAATCCCCTCCTCTATCTTCCATTTTTTTTTGTTTCTTTCTTATGTATGTTTTCTTTTCACTAAGGATATATTTTTTTCTTTCCATCATTCCTTGTAATCAAAACAGAATGGTCCATTATTTATCTGAGGTAATGGCAGGGAATAACATACATTCTAACTAACTTACTAATGGAGGTAAAAACAACATTATAATGATTAGTAAAATACATCATTACTACAGCCAAAAGATTTGAAATTAAAGTTATTTCCATTTCACTGAACCAGATATTAAACAAATGAGAGCATTATTATATCTATTTTTTCCCCCTTCTTTCTTTCACTGAAACCAAACAGCATCTCTGATATGTCTTTTCCATCTTTCCTCAGCATCAAGACAGAACGAGCCATTATTTATCTGAGGTAATGGCAGAGCATAACATTCATGCTAACTAATGAACAGAAGTAAGAACAGAATTATTATACCATTAGTAAAGTACTTGGCTACTACAGCTTAACCTAGTGAAGTGACTAAATATTCTTGTATATTCTTCTTTGAAAGTGTGGGGAATGGGATTAGTAGAGTGGGATTTAAACAAATTAATTTAAAACCAAGATCAAGCATTAAAACAATCAGTTTTCTTATAAAACTGAAACCTTTATTTCTTTTAATTTTTTTTTTCGGGGAGGTAAAAAAAAATAATAAAGAAATGAAAATCCAGAGATATCACAAATAATTGTTTTTCTTCATTGTGAACAGGCATGACTTGAATTGGTGGACAACAGCAATAAAAAAAAAAAATAATAGTCAGTGTTTGAATGGTACCATATTGCAAAGAAGTCCTTTTTAGGAACAAAAAAAAAAAAAGAAAAAGAAGAGTTAACACCTTACTTTTTTCATAAACACAGAAAAATAAATTTCAAACATATTCTCAGATAAATGTCTCAAATAACAGAAAAAATACATAGAAATATATTTTATGGTTCTCCAAAACATTATGACAGCCATTATTCATTGTGAATGTTTATGCCCAATTAGAAAATTAAAACCAATGAAAATTGGGTACAAATTTTTACAACGATCCAATATTGCATTAGGTTCCTGAAAATGTTCTCAGTATTCCTTTTAGAAAACTATTAGGTTGAATCAAAAATAATTTCTGTTTATCAATTTTATTCTTCAGAAAATAAAGTACAATTACATTTTATTCAATTATATAGGCACCAGGGATGAAAGCTCATTAGATCTTATCTAGAGTCTTCTTGCTCATTGGAGGTACTCCTCTCTGATTGACCATATCTTCAAGTGTGTAGCTGTACATATCATGCCTTGCTAATAGCAGGTTGGTGAGGCTATAAAACACATATCTGGAGGTTTTTAAATTCAGAGTTGTTGTTATCATAGCCACTATCTATTTCCCCACTTGCACGCCCTTCCAATGGGGAAAACCATCTCTAATTAAAACCAGATTCAAGAGTTTATAAAAAATAATTCCATTTCAACAACTATGGAATTTCTTGCCACCCAAGGCTTGCTTTTTACCCATAGTTGAGGAGAGAAGAGATGGTTGCTTGGCTGGTTTTGTTTAGTGGCATATCAACCTTTATGGGTTATTTAATGCCAAAACCCTAAATATTTTGTATACAATTTTATTTTATTTTTGGGGCTAATAATAGTTTAGTGATACAGTCAGTCAGTTATGTACTATGCATGATACACACTTAGGCAATCATGTATCTTTTGGTACATGACTGACGAGGCAGATTTTTTCCTGCAGTAGGTTGCTATTTCTTTCTACGGTAGACCAGTTGCTATCCAAGGCGATAGAACCAGGTCTGTCCTTCTATTTACCCATTGCTGGAGGGAGAAGAGGAGGATTCACACCTTTCCCAAGGGTATTAGCACGTAAGTGAATGTAATGTATTCGACTGGAATTTTAACTTGGCTCTGATTCCTCAATCCGAGCCGCTATCCATTACTCCACCATGCCTCCTCCTTTAGTGTTACAAGTCTTACTAATTATCCCATAGCTGGGGGGAGAAGAGGTAAACCCATACCTTTCCTCAGGGTATTTGAGTGTAAGTTAATATAATGAACTCAATTATTCTGGGCTGTTATCTATTACACCAACCACAAATCCAAGCTTATAGCACCTGGTATTCCCAAGTGGTCACCTATCTAGGTACTGACTAGGCTCAACATAGCTTAACTTTGATGAATGTTTGGGAACTGGTGTTTCAATATGATATGGCCATAAGCTGGAGAAAAGATGGAATCATACATTTCTGAAGGATTTTACATGCAAGTAAATGTAACAAACTTGACTGAAATTTAAGGTTTGCTCTCCAATTCCTCAATCCGAGTTGCTATCCACTGTACTGCCTCATTCATATAACCACCAATATTTGCAAGGACTTTCTACTACTTATCAGGCAGTTCTTATAAAACTTTTTGAGTAAAATTCCATAGTTTTTGAAAATGTTTTTGATGAACTCTTGAATCTGGTTTTAATTAGAGATGGTTTTCCCTATCAGAGGGGCATGCATGTAAAGAAATGGATAGCAGCTCGGATTGAGAAATTGGAAAGCTGAATTCAAATTCCAGTCAAGTTCATTACATTCACATTTACTTTGGTAAATATATGAAGCTATCTTTTGTTTGCCCCCAGCTATGGGCTAAATAGTAGGACTTGAAAAAATCCTTATCTTCCAAAAATTGTTAATGCAATGTTCCTTCAAAAAAAAAAAAAAAAAATATATATATTTTTCCTACAAAAAAGTTTCAGTTTTAAATAACTCAGAAAAGGTTTATAATCTATAAAAAATGGTTGACTGTGATAAAAAAAAGTAATAATCAGTTAGTGCAAGATTTGATGAATGTAGCAGGTGGTGTAGAACAGAGAAACTAGTTTCAAAATTTTTTTCTTGTGTTATTTTTTGCTGAATGCATTGTTATAGAGATGAAATTCTTTCTTTCATTATTCTTAATCGATGCTGACTTGTTTTGTCACAGAAGACAACAACACTTTTCCTTTAATCCCAGTGTACACTTCCACTAGTGCACAAAAACTAAGATGTGTATTTATAGTCAAAATTTATTCTTAATTTGCATGTATGATTAGTAGTTAGAATGATGCATTTGTCGTTACAATTGCCCCCCAACCCTCCAAAAAAAACAATGGAAATTATTTATGACTCAGTCTAATAGAAACAGTAGAAAACCATTTTTTTCACTGGAAACTTTTTCAAACATCTAAACTGTTATGAATTGATAATTTTCTTTCTCCAGTATTATTACAAATCTATACATTTTTACAGTTTTAGTTATTCATGAAAATTAATTTTCTAACTCAAATTCAAGATTTAAATTAATCATAAAACAGGAAACTATTTCAGGTGATTTAAGGGGAAACTATTGATCTCACTGTTTTTATTGACAAATGAGATCAATATTCCAAACAATTCATAAATTGATAATAATTGGTCTCCAAATTAGAATGTTTATTTTTGGCAACTATTGTCAGTGATTCTGAAACTGGAAGGCAACTGATAAAATTTGTGCTTATTTACTTAGACTGTTTAAAGTGAGATATCATTTAAACATGTAAGAGATATTCAAAACACATTTTTGAGAAAAGTTAGAAAACTTGTGTGGCATTTTAATTCGATCATATAATCTACCAATTCCTGCCATATATGGTCCAGTGCCCCCACTATTTACCTGAAGCTCCTTGATAAGATCCAAAGAAGAATCAGCAATATTATTGGTCCTTATCTGGCGGCTTGGCTTCAGTCACTTACCCACCACCTTAAGGTTGCCTCTCTGTGCCTTTTTTATAAATACTTTCATGGTAATTACTCGGATGAGCTCTTCACTATGGTACCTAGACTTTAAGAAAATAAGTGAGTTTCTTTGTTCACACTTCTTGTTTGTGGAGCTCCATTCCGGCTCGATGCTTTCAAGCCAACTTTAATCTGCAAAAGTTTAAATGTCATGTCAAGTGCTCTCTACTGTTCACCTGATTGCTTTTTTCTCTTTCTACTCATTACTAATGTTTCTGTTCCTAATTCTTCATACCCTGTAAGCACTTGAATGTTAGTGGTTGTACTGCCTTGCTTAGGGTGATACTGGTAAAAAAAGAAACAAATTAGTAGTAGTTCTATCTGTTAGATTTAGTATATGAACTATATATATATATAAAATGAAAATATAGTTTTACTCTGTAACTTGTACAAGTATTTTCATGGCAACCCTTCTGACAACTATTTTCACTGGTTCCCAGACTACATGAATTTAAGCAAGCTACTAGGATAGCATCTAGGTCCCACCCTTTCAACATCGAAACAGTTAAATATAACTGTCTCTTCTACTCAAACAGCTTCTTCTTGTGCACTTCCCTGCTGTGGAACTCCCTTCCTTTTGCTTGTTTCCCTGATAACAATAATCTTCAAATATTCAAGTGTAATGTCAATCAGCATCTTCTGATACATTGATCTTATTCCCTGTCTTTCTCTGTATCCTTTCCTCAAACATGTCTCTTTACTCTTGTTCTCAATCCTCTGTAACCCCTTGCATGCTAGTGGCACTCCTGCCTTGCTTGGGGTGGAAAAAAAAAAGAAAAAGAAATGCTATATTTATAGCAAAAGTGCTCAATATCAGGGATAGAGCATATGTAAATATTAAAGTGAACAGTCTGTTTCAAGCTTCAATGCAATCTTCAGGCAACATTTTTAAATTATATATATATATATATATATATATGTGTGTGTGTGTGTATGTGTGTGTTCGAAAAATAATATAATAACATTTATTGTATATTATTAAGATAATAGACAAAATAGAAGCATGAGAAAATTGTTAAAAATTGGAATTTTTAGACATGCCTGTGATTATTTCTGAATGAAAAATAAATTTTATTATATTAAAATAATATTTTAAAATTTTATTTACATTATTATAATATTTATAGTTTTAGCCTTTGTAGAAAAATTCTAATTTTAGACATTTTTCTCATCATGTTTTGACTAATAGCTTAAAAATATACAATAAATATTATTATTATGTATTTTTTGTATCTCTTTCATTGGCCTACTCTACCAACATTTTCCGAGAAGCATATGGGAAATAACTTTCTTACTATAACATCTATGTGGCCTTGTCGATGAATTATTTTCCACTCAGCAATTCTTTTTCACACAGATGAAATGTTGCAAGCTGTTCCCTACTCTGTTGCTATTTCCATGGAAAATGTCCAAATGATTACATTCCTTAGATCTCCTAGTTTTAACCTTCAGAGCTAAGATCCACCATGCTACAAACATTGTAGTGAAACATCCTTCATATTTCATTGGTGAGATGCAAGTTCCACTCAAACAGTTTCTTCCCATGAACTGTTACCTTGTAGAACTACTCCCAAGAGGATGCTTCCTTTATGACTACAATCTTAACCTGTCTAGTGTTAATCATCATTATCTTCTCTATTTCTCTTCATGACCTGTAAACTTACTCTGCAATCATCTGCCTCAAGTGACTCTTAGGCCTTTACATTATTGGAAATATATATATATATATATATATATATAGGCAAACATGCAAATTTAATAACTATTATGAGACAGAAGTAGCAATTAATATTTTAATTGATGCGATAAATTTACATTAAACAAAATTAATTTTTTTTCTTTCTTGACATTTATTTTTAAGTAGCAAAAATATGATTTTAAAACAATCAAGTTTAAAAAGGGGCTTTTTTGCAATATTGCACCATTTGAAAACTGACAAGGAAATTTTTTTTGAGAAAAGGGGCCCAATTAATAAAGAATCAACCAGCTTACCCAGATGGAGAGGATTGTGACCTGAAATAGATTTGTTCAGAAACTTCACTGTAGTTTAATTATTTTATTTTTGAAAAGGATGACTTTACCATTTTATTGGCAGAATAAAATGAGAAATACTTTGGGGAGTGAATGGGTGGGTGATGATGATCCAGGTATGTGACTGAAACAAAATTACTCCTTTTAAATTTATAATTTCTTCTCTGATTAAAACTTTGTATGTGTTTGTATGTGAATTTTGTAAACAAAAATGTTTGTGCAGTTTTTTTTTTTCAATTCATATGGAAGTAAATAACAATACAAAAAGTATCAAATTTTATCAGGAAAATATTTCTGATTAATTTGGGAAATTTTTCCCAATAAGATACACGTATAGAATTGATTTTTTAATAGAATTCTTCTGATCTGAGGCTCCAAAATCAAAGTTTCTGTTCAAATGTTTTTTTTATAAAGTATCTTGTACTTTTAAGCTTATCTCAAGACAATACAGCATAATAATCAGATGCTAACATATCCAGGTAATATGATGGCTGAGGTATTAATTTTTAACTAACTTATTTTACATTGCACAAGAAGTGAACAGAAGTTTTCCATTCAAATATGAGCCAACACAAGGGCTACTTTGGCATATGTAATCAATTTCTGACTGACTTATTTCCCATTATGCAAGCAATATGTGCATATCAGAAGTGAATGGAAGCCTTTCCACCAAATACAGGCCAACACAAGGGCTGCTTGTTTAATCAATTCCTGATCAACTTATTTCACATTGCACAAGCAATATTTGTTGATCAATTGTCAGTCATGGATATTAGAAGTGAATGGCAGCCTCCCCAACAAATACTTGTTCAATCAATTTTTAACTAATGTATTTCACATTACAATATGCAATCATGTAATGTATTGAAAGAAAAGATTTGTTTATACTTGAGGAGTGCTGAAAACTTTTAGGTCAGTACATTTTTGTTTCTCTGATGTTATTTCATATACTCCTCTTCTGTGAATGCTGTTCAAGGTTGTTGCAATTCATAATGCATAACTATTCCACACTAAAGACAAGGTCACTTTTTGTTGATGAAACTCAGTTCTTTGAATTTTCAAACATGCATCATATCTAAACAACGAAATATCAGGACTTCTTTCCATTGTACAGGATGTATTTATTATCAAAGTCCAAAATAATCAATTACCAACTCTACTCTCGTCTAAATTGCCACACCTTGCCCATATAGAGATATTCCACTCATATGCACTGGATCAGCAATGCAAAAGAATTTTATATTTACAATTATTGTCATCTTTTCCTTTCAGCTCACCAGTGGCACTGTTATTTCATTTGTTGTTCCATGCTACCATGCACATGTTATAACAACAGATAACCAGTAAGCACTGATAATAAAGAACTGAGTATTTGCATTAAATCTAATCCATTTCAAATATGTAAAATTAAAGTACAACATAATTGATGAAATTGTTTCTGTAACTATGCTGCACTAGAAAATATTCATGTTAGCGAACTAGGTACTCTCCAAACCAAATAACAGCAAATCACATTGTGTTTGTCAGTTCTTTCATGCCAAATGAATGAAGGCATGAAAAAAGAACAAGGAGAATAGTGTTGGTAAGGCTTAGGGTTGATACCTTCATCAGGATGGTACACAGAGTCATGGTGGTGACATTAAAAGAGGCCTGGAGTGGATTTGTGAAGCTTGATGTTTGCAGTGAATTTGAGTCAGACGTTTATGGGTGGCTTTCTTAAAGCAGATATGGTGACTCCCAGACTTATCTTTTTTCATGTTTTTTTTTCTTTGGCAGCAACATTCATGATTGACTCCTTTTATGTTGTGTTTTATATTCCTGTTTTTTTGAGGGCATTTGTTTTGTGGGTCAGTTGTGATACTTAGAGCCCCTGCACAGAAGATGACTTTTTTGTATTCTTTCATTCTGCTTTTTAATGTTCACCTCCAGCCAATGTGTAGAATGAAAGAGAATGAGATCTAATTTGAAGCGGAGTATAACAATTACAAGGATTTTCTCTGTAGAACATCATAAACGACTTTTGAGTCAAATTTTAAAGACTGCTTCTATCGTTTTTTTTCCACCATGTTGACTTCCCTCATTATATCTATAGATTTAGTGTTCTGAAAGTTATGTGGAGGTAAATGATGCATACAGATTTTATGTTCTTGAAAATGCTTATGAACTGTTAGAATTTGAAAATGATAGAAAATTAAAAAAAAAAAAAACTGCACAAACATTTTTAGTCATCTAATTTATGTCTGTAAGCATGTATTTATGAATATTCATTTTCATGTATTTATAAGCAAGTAAATATAGCATCAATCAGCAAAATAACAAATTCTATATCTGCATTAATCCTATATATAACTTAAATAATTAACAAAGAGCCAACCTTAAGGTTCCATAACTATAATTTATTACCCTAGAAAATATATTTTCTGGGGAAATAAATTATAGTCATGGAATCTTAAGGTTGGCTCTTTCTTAATTATTTAATTAATATTTGCTCTGTTGTTACATTGAGCTCTCTGGATTACATCCTCTTTGGAATTATCCACACAGATTATCAAACCCTTCATTACCTTAACACATATATATATTCAGGCCAGTAAATGTTGTTAATACTGTTTATTACAAACAGAGCATTTACTTAAATATTTGTATCTATAAAAAGAATGTATAAACATAAAAAATGTCTTAAAATATTTCAGTATATATTAAAATTTAAACAGTTAAATATCTTCTTTGCTTTGTAGTAGTTATTGGTTCGGACTTTGTGATGTCATTTGCGGTTGCATGCCATTGGAAACTGCTTGATGTACCATAGGTTACCAACCCCTGCATTACACCACTGAACATCTAATAGTTAATATATAAAATGTAATATATGAGCTGAATTCAAATTATGGCCAAGGCTGTTATATTCACTTTGTATTTATGCCCTTGTGAGAGGGATGAATCTATTTCTTTTTCTTTCTCCCATGCTGTTAGTTAAATAGCAGGAATAACTTTTTTTTCTTGCTTTTGGTGACAACTTGTCTGTAAGAAGGATGCATCTGAATTCAAAACCATGTCAAAGTGAAAACACTCCTCTATCTTTCTTAAGAACAATTATCATGATGCACTGTTTATAGATATTAAATAAATGAAGCTGTGGAGAGTCATGATCACCTCTGTTCTGAGATTTTGAATTTAAAAGAAAAAGACTTTTTAGGTGTAAATAACTGTACAGTAATTTTTTTTTTATAAGACTGCTTTAATGTCACCAATAAACTGAAATCTAGAGAAATTTTATAAAAAAACAAAACTCATATTTTGGAATGTTGTTTAGTTTTAGGAAGGAAACATACAATTTTTCAGCAAAACCATAATTATTCATAACAATGTCTCCTAACAAAAAAAAAGAAAGAAAAAAAAAGCATTTTTAAACATTTCAGTCTCATTATTCAAAATTATATAAATATAATTTCTTGGCACATCATTTTTCAATATTTTAGTATTATTTTCATGGCCTTTTTTTCACATTTCAAAAGTTAAAATGAATAGAAAATTCAACCAATGCAAATGGAATTTTTTAAGATTTCAAACTCATGAGGTCCATTTACACAAAAAAATCCTATCATCAATAATCAGTAAAAATATTTGCACAATGTTATGTTCCAAAATATAAGCATAACTTTTATTCAAGAACTTAAAATGCATCAATGATTAAAATTAAGATAGAAATCCAGAAAGAAAAAAAAAACAGAATTAAAAATAAAACAAATATAAAAAACAACAAAAAAAAATTAGTTAACAAAATTTTTTTGTTTCAAATTAATGCTGGAAGTTTACTTATTTTAGTTGTAAAAGGGATTAGTTATGTTTTTTTTAATCATTTCAACCCAAGCAAGGCAATAAAGCCACTGAAATACAAGGGTCAGAGAATATGAGAAATAATATGTATGATTAATAAATGCTTTCAAATAAGATGCAATACAAGTAGATACAGATACTCCAAGACTTGAATTCTTTATCTTTGGTGACTTATGTTAAAATATGGCCATACAATAATACCATATTCAGATATGAATGACTGATCTCAGAGATGAGTTCTTTTTACATGAGCATTTTAATAATTAATATTTCTCTGATTATACTTTGTTCAATTTCCATTTGCTATTATAATTAGAGTTAACAATGACTAAGAAAACTTAGTATTTAGCTTTTTTACATGCAGACTATTATCCCCATCTTTGTTGTTATCACAACATTTTGGACATTGTGCCCTTTGGTCTTCATCAAGTGTTTGTTGATTCGGGTAATTTTCACTGAGCAAGTACACACTGCCTACCAAGCAATAAGTGAGCAGTACCTAATAAGAACTAGATAAGATATTTCTGGATATGGACAGCAGGACATGAACTGTCTACCCTGTTGATTAAATAAAGGGTTCAATTTAAAATTTCTTGAAAGTTAACTGGATGAACAAGCACCTGCTGAAGGCCAGAGGGCACAAAAGCCAAAACACTGTAATAACAAGAAAGATTGGGACAATAGTCCAAATGTAAATAATGTAAAATCCTCATCCCAGAAAAGCAGGCAAAAGAATATTAGTGTGTATTAAAAGAATTTTCATTTATTTTTAATCTTTTAAGAACTCTTGTATACTTTTTGAAGCTTGATATAATGCTCTCTGCAAATGGCAGCTTTCATTGATTCCAGCTCTTTTCTGTGCTGGTGGTAATGTTTTCATAATCAATAACTGATGGTTGTCCACTTTCAGGTTTTATTTCAAAGATATTTCACTATCTTTAAATGCTGGAACTAGTTTTTGGCAGGAGGGTCAGATATTGTTTCAATCCCTTCCACTTCTGAAATTCTTCAAGTAGCTTCATCAGCCTTAATAATCAGTTTAAAATGATGTCTCAAAATTGCCTTAATTTCAATACATTAAAAAAGAAACACCAGAAAAAAAATTGAAAGCATGCCTTGAAAGTGCTCAGTAGGATTTCTAAATGATAACGCTTTTAAGGCAAGCAGTCTTTATAAGTGCTTTATATTAAGAAATAGCACATTAATAATAAACAAAAATAAAAAAAATAAAAAATTGTTCAAAAATTATTTACCTCACTCAACATTTCACAGATGTTATTTTGATACACCCTAATAATAAAAGCAAAAATAAAAAAAATGCAATAACTTGTTAGGGTTAGGGATTCTTAATGCATAATCCATTGCATTGATCCTTGCAAAACTCTTGTTCAATGACTTGTTTTTGATGAATCACTTTCATTGAAACCTAATAGAGATCATGCTTAAGGTACCTCTATCACCATCTGTACCATGTACAGTTTTGAATTCAAAGTTGTCCTTCTTCTAGACGGATTTCCAATCATGGCCAAAGAATCCAGTCTGACTTGTTATTTAACCCATATCTGGGGGAAAGAATAGATGGATTCATACCTTTCCCAAGGGTATTCTTGTGTAAGTGAATATAACGAATTCAACTGGTGTTTGAACTCATCTCTCCGATTGCTCATTCTAAGCTGCTATCTATTAGACCATCTGCACATCCTCATAATAAATATAATAATGAGTTATGATTGAAGTATATTTTGTGATTAAGTAAATTTCAAACACAAATGAAAAGAATGAAGTAAACTTCCAACAAAGAGAATAATAATAAAAATAAAGTATTATTTTTCTAATATTAAAATTCATTGATTTCAGTTATAATTAGTATCTAAGTATACTATATTATATGGAAACTGTATGCAGAGCAAAGAAATAACACAAGCTCCTATATCAAATCAATTGAAAGAATAAGTTATCTCAATGCACAATTCGCTTAGTGAGCTACATTTTAAGCTTAATATCAAGACCATGCATTTCAAACAAAAACTTATTGCATATAAGGTGCACATAATGTTTCTATTAAAACTAGAACAAGGGAATCTATATATCATACCAAAACTGAAACATAAAAAAAAGAAAAGCATTCTGGCTAATAAATCTGTCTATAAATTAAAGTGACAAACAAAACTGAGAGACAGACATGGATCCTCATTTATAAACACATATATACACGACTAAAGGAGGAGAAGATTGGTTTGTTTTATCATTTTTGTAGGGTTTAAGAATTTTTCATTGCTGGAAAATCTTTTTGAAGTTTCAGAAAAACAAAAGAATATAATGACCTATTTTAAAACTAAGAGGAGAAGAAACATCTTTGAAAGTGAATTGTAGAAGAATTTCATTTATTTTTAGATAAAATAATTGTAAAAGCTGCTGTAGTTTTCTGGTTTCTTAGAAAAGCTTATGGTAAGATAGTCATGTGACAAGACACACTCCTCAGTTGACTATCGTTATAAACATATGATGTTATATATATATATATATAAGCTGAAATCACTTAATTGATTTTCCTTCGTTTCCTGAATTTATTGTTTTTTATAATGTTAATAATGAAATTGACACACACACACATATATATATATATATATATATATATATATACACACACACCCAAGGAATGTTCAAAAGGTTTTCAGCCCGAATATGATCACATTTTTAGTGATTGCAAATTATTGTGTCGTTTGATTGTCGTATTATACCATATGTGTGCGTGTGTGCATGGGTGTATAAAAATGCATATATAAAATATATTGGTAAAAAGACAATATAAATAAAGACAAACTATTCTTTACCAATGCATTTTGTCTGCTGGTGGACTTTCTTGACACAATGTAAGGATTTTATTTTGCAACATGTATTTATAAAAAGTAGTACAAACATTGTTAGGTTTACAAAAATTTAAGTATGCTCATAAATATTTGTTAGATTAATCTTCATAGTTTACCTTGACTTTCACAGTTCACCTGAAGAATATTTATGACCATTCTTCAATTGAAAAATTTTGAAAACCTAGCAAGGTTTTACTTCTCTTTATAAATACTTGTTGGAAAATAAAATTCTTACATTTTCCTTGATAAAGTCTACCAGAGGACGAAACACATTGGTAAAGAATAGTTTTCCTTTTGTCTTTATTCATATATATGCAGGATATCTAAGATTATATGCAGAAGGGGTAACATGAGGACTGCTTTTCATATGCAATGGTCAAATGTTGGGCTGTGGCATGGAGACAAGGGATGAGATTCCTTGAAGATTAACTGCATCCTCAGTGGTTTGTGGAAGCAGTTTTTGTTGAAAAAAGAATTTGTCAAAAATAAAATAAAACAGAACTCGTACTTTCCTGCTGTCATGTTATTAACAATGGTGAGAACACTTCTGGAATATCCACTTTGCAATGGCAAAATAAGTATTTAAATAAGCTATCACTTTTCAATGCTAGAATTTCTTTATATATATATATATAATTGAGTATTTTGACTGCAATCCCTCTTTTATACAATTTTCATTAAAAATGACTGACAAGGTATTGTGGGTAAATTTTTCTTTTTCTTGTGTTCTTATAATTTTCTTCTTGGCATAAATTATGTAGAAATTGTCCAAATGTCCATAAATTCAGTTAAAAGTAAAAATAAAATCATCCTTGATAATGGCCAAATCTACTCAGACATAAAAAAAAAACATTTAGACAATTTCTAAAAGATTTATATCCAAAAAAGAAGATAATTATAAGAACACATGAAAAATTAAACAAAAACCTTAACCACAGTACCTTGTCAGTAGTTTTTAATGAAAATTATATATATATGTGTGTGTGTGTGTGTGAACAAGAAAATACAGAGCAGTATCATGTAATTCTAATGATGCCAGTACATATGAAAATAAGAAAAAATAATAATATACAAATGATAAAAGAATATAGTAATAAAAATGACAACATAGTAATATATGTAAATATATAAGGTAATAAAACTGACAAAATAATAAGGAGGCATGGTAGTGTAATTCTAGAGACTCAGTTCATTACATTAACTTATATGTTTGGGAAAGGTATGAATCCATCTCTACTGCCTCTAGCGATGTGTAAAATATCAGGAGAGACTGGGTCCTATAGTTTTGGATGGAAAGAAACTAAATTCAAACCACCCTGCTGCCTTGTGGATCCTGCCTCTATAGGCAAAGGCAAGAAGAAGGTAACTTCAAAAACAAATCCACTTCTGGTGGCTTGTAGGTCCTCCCTTTATAGGCAAAGGCTAGAAGAAGGTTAACTTCAAAAACAAATCCACTTCTGCTGCCTTGTAGGTCCTGCTTCTATAGGCAAAAGCTAGAAGAAGGTAAGTTCAAAAACAAATCCACTTCTGTTGCCTTGTACGTCCTCCCTCTATAGGCAAAGGCTAGAAGAAGGTAACTTCAAAAACAAATCCACTTCTGTTGCCTTGTAGGTCCTGCCTCTATAGGCAAAGGCTAGAAGAAGGTAACTTCAAAAACAAATCAACTTCTGTTGCCTTGTAGGTCCTGCCTCTATAGGCAAAGGCTAGAAGAAGGTAACTTCAAAAACAAATCCACTTCTGCTGCCTTGTAGGTCCTGACTCTATAGGCATAGGCTAGAAGAAGGTTACTTCAAAAACAAATCCACTTCTGCTGCCTTGTAGGTCCTGACTCTATAGGCATAGGCTAGAAGAAGGATACTTCAAAAACAAATCCACTTCTGTTGCCTTGTAGGTCCTGCCTCTATAGGCAAAGGCTAGAAGAAGGTAAGTTCAAAAACAAATCCACTTCTGTTGCCTTGTACGTCCTCCCTCTATAGGCAAAGGCTAGAAGAAGGTAAGTTCAAAAACAAATCCACTTCTGTTGCCTTGTAGGTCCTGCCTCTATAGGCAAAGGCTAGAAGGTAAGTTCAAAAACAAATCCACTTCTGTTGCCTTGTACGTCCTCCCTCTATAGACAAAGGCTAGAAGAAGGTAACTTCAAAAACAAATCCACTTCTGTTGCCTTGTAGGTCCTGCCTCTATAGGCAAAGGCTAGAAGAAGGTAACTTCAAAAACAAATCAACTTCTGTTGCCTTGTAGATCCTGCCTCTATAGGCATAGGCTAGAAGAAGGTAACTTTCAAAAATAATCCACTCCTGCAGCCTTGTAGGTCCTTCCTCTATAGGCAAAGGCTAGAAGAAGGTAACTTACAAAAACAAGTCCATATCTGCTGCCTTGTAGGTCCTGACTCTATAGGCAAAGGCTAGAAGAAGGTAACTTTCAAAAACAAATCCACTTCTGCTGCCTTGTAGGTCCTGCCTCTATAGGCAAAGGCTAGAAGGTAACTTCAAAAACAAATCCACTTCTGCTGCCTTGTAGGTCCTTCCTCTATAGGCAAAGGCTAGAAGAAGGTAAGTTCAAAAACAAATCCACTTCTGTTGCCTTGTACGTCCTCCCTCTATAGGGAAAGGCTAGAAGAAGGTAACTTCAAAAACAAATCAACTTCTGTTGCCTTGTAGATCCTGCCTCTATAGGCATAGGCTAGAAGAAGGTAACTTCAAAAACAAATCCACTCCTGCGGCCTTGTAGGTCCTTCCTCTATAGGCAAAGGCTAGAAGAAGGTAACTTACAAAAACAAGTCCATATCTGCTGCCTTGTAGGTCCTGACTCTATAGGCAAAGGCTAGAAGAAGGTAACTTTCAAAAACAAATCCACTTCTGATGCCTTGTATGTCCTGACTCTATAGGCAAAGGCTAGAAGAAGGTAACTTCAAAAACAAATCCACTTCTGCTGCCTTGTAGGTCCTGCCTCTATTGGCAAAGGCTAGAAGAAACTAGTTTCAAAAACAAATCCACTTAATGTAACAAATTTTATCTAACTATTATATTTGTCAGCTATTTTGACAATAAAATAACTTTATTACATGGAAATGGTATTATCTAAAGAACTCTAGTCATTGACCATATGAATTTAGATGTGCTTTTAGATTGGCAACTAGGTGTCACCATTTTACTGTTAAACTATTGTAGGTGGTTGCAATCATATATTATATTCTAATAGTTTCTTTTCTCGCTTATAGAACTCCCTTTTGATTTCTTGCTTCCTTGTCACCTATAATCTTCAAAAATTTAAATGCAATGGCAATTGCCATCTTCTGTCTTTCTGAATCCTGTTCTTTTACTATCCTTTCTCCTCACTAAAGTCTTCTCATTCTCTTCCACTCAGAGTAACCCCTTGCATTTTAGTGGCATTATCATCTAACTTTGTTTGAAATACTTATTGAGCACTAAAGATCTATTTTTCATTCAACTATCCACTGCCCATTTATTTGCCCATTATTGATGAATAACTTGCTCTTGACTTCACCTTATTAGCGTCTAAATGGAGGATAGAAATTAGATTACAAGCATTTTGACATTAAAGAACTTGCTTTTATGGAAGTAGTAATATTTAAAGAAATCATATCTTGTTTTTAAATAGTCTCTTCAGATCTAGACTTACATATAAATATTATGCATGGCATTCAACTTGTTCAGAAATTTTCAAACTATCAGCTGTATACAACTGTTTTCTCAGATCAATGATTGAAAATGGCTTCTAGCAAATTAATCCTCCAACTCTTAAAGAAGAGGATCTTTCATTAGATCTTACAGACAGGCATTATAGAATCACAAAAAATTTTACCAAATAACAAAAATAACATCTCTTAAAGACTTCCAACAGTGGCAAGAAATAAAATGAATAGCACATATAACTTGAAGGGAAATAATAATATAATCAAGATATTAAATTTCCATACTGCTCAAGAAAAAGATAAGGAATGAAACCCCAATTAAAACTAGAAAGAGCAATAACAGTTATTCCTGAATAACTGTTTTCAGAGAAAGGTTTTATAAATACTAACAGTTCAGTCAAAGAATACCAAATGTTTCCTGTATAGAAATCTCACCATTACCAATTGTTTGGTCAATGAAAGCAGAATGTTTCTTGTACTGAAACTACTAATATCACCATTACCAATTATTCGGTCAATCAATGCCAAATGTTTCCTGTATGGAAATGGCTAATCTCACCATTATCATTAATATAAGTAAAGAGCATAGACTTTGTTACCAATGAGTTTTGCAAATGTTTTTATACAGATACACGTAGGAGGGAGAATGTGAGTGATTAGGTTTAAGACAAACGATGAATTGTTAAATATGATTATATGATGGTTTAGTAAAAAAAAGAAAATGGATATTCTAATTGATAAAAAGAATATTAATTTATCTGAAATTCCCCTCACAGATAAAAAAAAGAGACTTGAAGCAACAGAAACGTGGTTCTACAGAAGGATGCTGAGAATACCATGTATCAAGCATGTGAGCATCAACAAAGTGATAGAGACAATGGCAACAAAAAGGATACTTATATTTAATATCAGGAAGAGACAGTTGAAATTCTGGGACACATAATGAGGGTTTGGAAAATTTGATACTCACAGGATAGATTGAAGAGGGCCAGTGGAAAGCAATACACATCCTAACTGGCAGAGCAGGGTTTGTGAGAGATGATAAAAAGGCAGAAGTTATTAAGAACTACAAAGGACAAAGTTGTGAAGAGCCATGATCACCAATGTCTTGAAAGGACATAGCATATCAAAGAAAATATAATCAGGCCCATCAACAGAATGTTTTGAGTGGAGGGGGTAGCCTTTAAGTCAGCGTGGGCGGGGGTGTGCAAGTAAGAATTTGCACACTGAAATTAGTTTATGTCTTTTTTCATGAGAGGGATGGGCCACATGCAAACTAATATGTTTGCCTTTGTTGTATTTATCATATTTTTGGTTGAATATATTCTTCAGTTTTTGTTGCATCTGAGATCTTTAGATGTCATATCAAACTTTTTTATTTTAACAGGAACGTTACAGTTTAACATGCTTACACAAACAAGTGTTAAATTCCTGTATTTACAAAAGAACTTGCAATCAATTCTATAAAACTTTTGTCAGATGATTTATCAAATATTCATCTCAAACTTAGATGTCTTGAATTAACAAAAAATTGTCCTTCTGAGTATTTTATATTTGGTCTAGCTAGCTCAGACATTCATGAATCTTTCATACCAACTAACACAGTTCTGCATCATGTCTGGAAGGCCATAAAGGTGGCATTCTTTTCAGTAGAATCTATTTTGCTTCTTAGGTATGTAAAAGATTCAACAGATATTATTGATTCACTTGAGACAGTTTGTCTTGAGCCTTGTCACTTGAAGCCTATGAATTTAGTTTTTATTAGGACCTTGAATAAGTTCTTGCTGATTTTTCATGAAAAGTAATGTTTCATTTACAAAAATTAGCAAGAAAAATGTCACTGAAAGTACTTTCCATTGCTAGCCACTATTTTTTCCCATCTTTCTGGCAGCATTTGAATTCCACATCGGAAAAATGACATGTCTTTTGAGGTTAACCATGAGTCAGCCCATTTTTTGACATCTTCATAATAATGTGCTATCGATTGAAACAAGTGATAATCAGACTGAGCAACAGCAGTTGGGGTAGGACTTCCCATTTAAGCATTTCAGGTAGGTTTTCACCAGTTTTGCAACATTTGGCTTAGTGTTGTCATGTTGCAAAATCATTTAGTCATGTCTCTGCTTATATAGCAGCTGTTTTTCTTCAATGTTCAGCTCAAATGCATCAGTTGTAGTTGATAGCAATCTCCCATGATGGTTCTGGTCAGTTTGAGCAGCTCATAATAAACTACACCTAGCTGATCTCGCCAAATGAAGACCAAAAGCTTCGAGCCATGGATATTCAGCTTTGCTGCCAATCATGATGCATGGCTGGGCTTACCCCATGATCTTCTATGCTTAGGTTTGTCGTAATGTATCCACTTTTCATCGTGCGTCATGATATGATGCAAAAAAACTTTCCTTTTCTGCCATTGAAGCAGCTATTCAACATCTCTTGGCTTCAACTCATACGGCACCCAATGTCCTTGTTTTTGAATCATTCCTAATGATTTCAAACATTTCAAAACTGTTGTGTGATCAACTCCTAATGATTCTGCAAATTCAGCTTGCACCTGACATGAGTCTTCATGTAGTAATACCTCCAATTCTTCGTCTTCAAACTTTTTTGGCGCGCCAGAGCGTTCTTTATCTTCAACATCAAAATCATTATTTTTGAAGTGTCTAAACCAATCTCTGCATGTTGTTTCTGACAGAGCATGGTTGCCGTAATTCTCAACAAGAATTCTGCATGCTTCAGCTGCAGATTTATTTTGAATGAAGTAGTGCATTAAATTTCCCTTGCAAATACACTATTTATAGCACAAAATCTGACATGTTTAATGCTATGAAAAACAAAGTTGTTTACACTTCAGTGAAATGACACACTGAATTTCAAGCTTGCTTATAGTACTTCTTTAGAGATGTGTTACCATGTGAAACTACATGCACACAGTTCTGGAAATGTCATCTGTTGGAAAACAGCAAGAACTTATTTAATCTCCTTATATATATATTGTTATATTCTGTGTTAATAGGAATATATACTTGAAAAACAGTGGATAAAATAAGTAAAGGTTTATTGTAAAACCAATACAATAAGAAATAAGGTAACAGTTATGCGCACAGTCATCACAAGTCAATCCAGTAGTGAGTGCTACTATTGGAAGGTCAGTAGTTCTCACATAAGTCTGAATTGTACTCAACAGATCCCAGTTAGACTCCATAGTCCGGTGACTTACTGATACTTATAGATAGCTACTACCAATAGTGTAGTTACTCATGGAGATGACAGGTTATTCCATTACATCATATATATATATATATATATATATATATATATATTAATAAATATATGTTTTTTCCTCAGCAGTAGTTCAACTTGAAGTTTTATCTTCAGATGCTGAACTGAGATAATTCATTCTTTTATGACTTATCAACCCTTTACTTTTATTTTTAATATATACTCCTGGAGGATACATTTTTCTTTAACAAGATTTCTCCAGTGTTCAGGCCAGTAGACAAAATAAAATACTGTTTAAAATAAATGGATCATCTATGGGTATCCACTAAAATAATGTTTAAAGTAATGAAAATGCTGGATTAATAAATAAAAAATCCATTAATTCTTTAAGGCTTATAACCATATCACATTGAAACACCAGCTCCTGTATGACCACAAAAGTTAAGCAATGACAGGTCTAGATGAGTGACCACTTGGGAATACCAACTGCTGTAAGCTTGGATGAACAATCTCCCCCAACAGATTAAATAAAGTGTTTGAAAGTTCATTAAGGTTATCCAGATCAACAACCATTTGAAGCAGGCCAGGAGACACACAGCTGAAATATTATGATAAGGACAACAAATTTGAAGACAGTACTCATTATATTAATTAAATTCCACTAGAAACCACCCTTAAAGTGTACAGTCTACAATATATGCAAATTCAGTTCTAACCACAAAATTATATATAAAGTTTTACTTGAAAATTCAAGAAATTTAGGCCACACAATGGATTTCGTGATTATAAGAAAAAGATTGATCCAAATGTGGTGATTTTGAGAGTATGAAATATCTGGTGAGACAAGGAAATGCCGCATGAATTGATAATTAATCAGACTGCTTAAGATCTATAAATTTTATTTGCTTTTTGACAGCACCATAGTAGATAGAGGAAGAGAGGAAAGTTGTAATATAGGTTTGTGAGTGGAAACAAAAAAAAAACAGTGGTGTTTAACCTTTAGCTCTCTGCATTACTAATAATACTTCCCTTTCCATTGCATTCTGTTTCAAGGCTTCCCAATTGCAGCAACCTGATTGTTAATTTCATTCAAAGTTGTTTTCTGTTGCCACAGCAGGATATGACAACACAACTATGAAATTCAAACACACTATTGTTCAGGAATCAGAGTCACCTTCAGTAGCAGGATAAACTTTTTGTACAGCAAATGAAGTCACATACAGACAGAGTGTTAAAGTATTAAAAAAGATTAAGAAGTGTATTATTTTTTTGAAAATAACCATAAATAGCGTAACCAAAAATAACCTCATTTTGGAATGAGAGTTTGCACTTAACGAACTTTTGAAAATTCTAATCAAACAATGTTTTGTCTAAATAAATTAGAGTTAATTAAACTGTAACTAAATCCAACCAAACATTCAAACTCATTCAAATTCATTGTTCTCTTTCCACTTTGTGATTACTTATTTTTCTGTCCTTGTCTCTACTGAATATAAAACAAATGAATAGAAGAGCCTTTGTGAAGTTTTCTGTTTTTATATATAAACCTTATTCTATCAGTCAGTCATTATTTAAGAACATTGACAATTCTTTCATCATTATTTTTAATGCACAACTTATAGATAGAGTGCAAAAAAACTGCTTTGACAAATTTTAGTTCAAAAACTGCTTAAACAAATTTAAAGCCCAAAATTGTAATATTAAATGTCAAAATTAAATACTTTGATGATTTTGAGTCATTTATAACCTTGCAAGCCACCATCATATTCTTGCACCAAGACGAACGCTCACCAAAAGTGTGCTATTACAAATTCCTCCTGGAGGCTGGCAATTGCACCTTTCTGAACTCTTTAGGAATGCCACTGAAGATAATGTTTTGTGTAAGTTTTCTAAAAGAAAATGGTCCAGCTTTTGAATTATTAGTATTATAATAAATGTTTTTATTTACATATTAGATGTACAATGGGAATCTGACATCTGCTTATTTCAGATATATCCTTTTTGTATGTAATACAATAATATGTCTACAGGCATTAGAGTGGATGATATGTGACATCCCAGATTATATAAGCAACTATATATATATATATATATATATATATATATATATATATATATAAATAGTTGTTTATATAAACTAGATACTTTCACAACATATGACCAATACAGCTAAATTTGTGCAATCTGAAGAACTATATTGAGTTTATATAAATAGAAAAACTATGTATGTGTATTTGTATAGTGGCATCTAAATGTGTTTACATGATAATGAATTAGATTGTGTAAATATTTTTTTTCTCTTTTCTTTGGAAGAGCATCACAGGTGTCATGCAAATCTAGCAATTGTACAAGGGAGAGAAATAGGCTGGAGTGTTGAATTTATCCTACAAGAATATACATACTGTGATCCACTGTAACATTAAAAACTCTAAAAATCAAAAGACAACAAAGAAACGGTAACTAAAAATAGACAACAAAATTAATTAAATGCAAACAATAAAAACATTTTTAACAAAGAATTTACAAATAAACTAATATATAAATACAAATGTTTTGTAACGAATTAAAAAAAATGAATGTACAATATATATATATATATATATATTAAAAATATTGCAAGGAATTAACCATCAAAGATTTGAACCCCTAATGAGGGGATAAAAGAAAATGTGATGTTTAATTAATTCATTATGAATCAGTTATAATGGACTTTTTATATAAAATTGTTTGATAGTATATTGGTAAAAAAACAATTACTACATGATAGAGTAAGTAAATGGATAACAGAACTTTTGAGTGTATTTAATATACTAAGTACTGGCTAGACTACTATTTACTGGGCTCATGGTCCTGGAAGGAGACAATGACTTGAACAAAAACAGACTAAATGGAGTTATTCCTTATTGTGTAAAATAATGATGCAATATCATCCTAATATTTTGACAAGTACACCTTGGGTCTTGTTGAACAGTAAGGTTATCATAACTGAACTACCGTATATACTTGAGTATGGTCTGAATTTTATGATCATTTTTTTTTTTTTTTTATTTACACAAAATATAAGGGGTTGCACAAGAAATTTTTTTTGAAGAGCTTAAAATCATGCATTTTCAGTGACTGGTTGCAGTATAGAAAAAGAACACTTTTTTTGAAGGGGGTTAAAATTCATACATTTTCCGTGACCATAACTTATCTTGTACATTTTCATGGTAACTTTGGCTAATCTTAATTGTACAGGTAAGCTTTTTCAGCCTGCTTCCCATAGTCTAGATTGATTCATTCTGTTGCTGCATGAACAGCAGAATGTCGTCATTCCTTAAGGGTGCTGCTTAAAATCTACAAATACCTTATATAAATGAAGAATTAACAAAGTTTTTTTTTTCCTTTCTCCAATTTACATTCATCTTTGTTCACATGTGTTTACACTACTGAGATATTGCTTTTTCAACAGCATCCCTTTTGCCTGATACATATATAGCTCAGTTGTGTTTCTTAGGCTATCTTCCTCTGTTTATTTATATTTATTATATTCTTTCTATTTACTGGTATTTACTGGTCTTACAATTCTCAGTTACATATTCTTAAAATATTTTGACAAGGGGAGGCACAATATAAGGTAAATGAAGATTGCACAGGATGAAATATCAAATTAATTTTAATTCAAGTAGCTTTATTTATGGTATACAGTAATATTATCAATAGGAATCAACAGATCTGAGAAGCATTATAAAAACATATCCCACTATATGTAGATTATACACAAAGTATTATGGTACATGTTACAGAAAGAAACTATTTACAATATACTAAAACAAATAGTTATTTTACTGAACATTTGTTAACTATACAGGAATAAATTATTTATGATACAAAAATGACACATGGCACAGTAGATAAAGACGTTAGTTAGATCCAGTAACAAGATCCAAAGAGTGTGAGTTCAATACCCGGTTAAAGTGGTGGAGAACTTGGAGAGGGGAGTTAACAGGAGATAACTGATAACTGACATCCATTAGACATGGCACATGGAACTAGAACAGTCTACCCCAGTGAGTGAAATAAAGGGTTCAGTTCAACATTCCAACCACCTGAAGAAGGCCAGAGTGTACAACAGCCAAAATGCTATGTAATAAATATGGCAATAAAGATGAGGACAATAGTCCGAATAATGTAAATACAAAAATGACCATTTATTTGCTACTATAAAATATGTCCAGGTTGATGCCTAGTTGTTATAAAGTTTGTATAATGCTCATACTTGCTGGTGAATAAGACTATAAGGAAAACTTTAGAAGGTTTTAATCACATGGGAACATGTACGGAGAATACCGTAGTTCAGTGCAACAAGGGTACAACTGGAAAGTGCTATGCCTTTGTGACCCAAGTTTTGCCACTGTACCATGAGCAGATTTTCTACTCATAGCAGATAGATGAGTCTATGTTTCAATAAAAGATGTAAAGAAGGTTAGTCAGTCTTTCAACATAACACCAGTACTGAGATATTTAACTATAGTGGGCATACTAGTATTGCTCAGAACCTGGGGTAGCATTATGCATAAACTATATGAAAAAAATCAGGTTTTTTGCAAAAACATTCAGAGGTTGTACTATATATAAAGTAGGCTTATACACAAGTATATACGGTATTATTACTATTTTATCTACTGTTAGTTGTAATTAGGTTAAATTGCTTATTGAAGGCAGATGTGAGGTTATCTTGTTTAAATTATTAGTTGATATTTGTGGGCTTTCTTTGAATTCATTCGTCTCCACCATAATTATTAGCATTGTATGTGTGTTTAGTTGACTGTTTTATTTGTTTTCTTCCTCCAAAACTGCATGCCTGGTAAACAGTAGTCAAGCCAAATAAGTAAATAATATAGTAACAAAGCAAATGAATAATAGTTATTATTAAACAATAATAATAATATCAATATTAAATAATAATATATTAATTATTATTATTAAATAATAATTATTATTAAGTATTACTTGTGATTCTTAGGTTTTCTTTGGTTTCATTCATAATTATCAGCACAGTATATGTGATTACTAATTCCATTTAGTCCACTGTTTTATTCAAGATGTTGCCTTCCTCCAGGACTGTGAGCCTGGTAAACGCTAGTCAAGTCAATGTAATTTGTATTTTCTTGGCTTGTGATCATAACATGCTAGTTTGACCAATTCTCACTTGGAAACAAAGCAATGATAAGCCTAGTCATATCTTAGATAATGCAAAAAGCACTAAATGCTGTAAGCTTTTTTTTTTTTTTTAAAGGTATTTTTTTATTCTAAATTTGCAATGGCATCCACTGAACAAACAGGTCAACCATGCTACCAAAAGCAGAAGCATAAATCTATAATAGGAACTTTAATATATGGATCAGAAACTTGTACTCAACTCAAGGGAAATCACATTGTACAATTTGACCAAACGTTCAACCCCTTTCATCTGTATTTTTCTCAGAAAGAAAAAAAATAAAATAAAATAAACAGAGTCTTTCTTTGGTCAGAAAAAAAAACCTCCTCAAGGGAATTTTTTTATCCAAATCTGCAAGTTTCTGGTGAACAATCAAGAGGGGAAAGAAACGTTCAACTGAACATTTGTATAATTTTCTCTCTTTTTTTTTTTTCCATTTACTTCTTTGCCGTATCTGTGTTGGTGTGACTCCATTCTCAATGACGGTGTCTCACACTGCAACATCAGTGGGCTGGCTCAGTCTAGATATTGTAAATACATAATGACAACATTCACACATTTATAATGATATATAAAAACAGTAATTCACTCCTTTTAGATAGATGTATAAATAGGAGCTAAGTTTTTTTTAAGCTATAACCTGAAATTGTTTAATTGGAAAATTTTAAAGACAATCATTAAATAATTAGCAATTAATTATATGTGCAAACCAAAACCTCCTTGAGGCATCTTTTCATGATGAAATTAATTTCTTCACCTTTTTTTTTGTTAGGTTATCTACTTTTGTTTTGCTTTAACTTAAAATATGATTTTAATATTCCTAAAATAGACAAAATGCTGTTCACACTTCAATTCATTACAATAATTGTGTATCAATCTATTTGAGTCATTGCAGCTTTAATATAAATAAACAAAACAGTTGATATTTATTAAGTTTTACCTAGTCTGGCACAAGATCACAATAAAGGAGCATTAAGTAAGGACTGAACCCACAAGCAATAGTCTCACAAAATTATCTTGCTATCCAGTATTCTACAGCATGTAGCTAAATTAAATACTAAATATAACTGAGTCTGGTACAAGGCCATAAAAAAGAGCATTAAGTGAGAATTGAACCCTTGTATAATGGCCTCAAAAATTATTTTGCTACCCATCATTTTACTGCAGGTAAGTAAAACAGTTTAGCTTAGTCTGGCACAAGGATACAATAATAGGGTAATAAGTGAGGCTTGAACTCACTATAAGACTAACTGATTAGTAACAGCAGGTATTTAGAATTTTAGTGATAAGAATGGGATAAACATTGATGAATAGCAAAGATTATTTGTTTTATTTCTTATGCTAATAAAAAATACAGGAAATTTTCATGATAAATTGAAGAGTGCTGAAGTGTTAATTTATGCCAATATTCTTCTATGGCAGTGTATGTAGGATAATCCCCTCATAGATGAAGAAAAGACTTGAGGCAACAGAGATGTGATTTGACAGAAGGATGATGAGAACATCATGGAGTGAACAATTTTTTTTTATGCATTTCATGCCAAGCAAGGTGGGAGTACCACTAGTATGCAAGGGGCTACAGAGAGTGTAATTAAGGGAAGTGACTGGGTATAGGGGGGACTGGGGAAAGAATAAAAAGAAGAATGGAGGATGATAAAAAGAAGAACAGGGATCAAGGCAATAGAAGATGTCAATTGACATTACACATAAAAATTTTGAAGACTATAGTTATCAGGGAAGCATGTAAGAGGAAGAGAGTTCTGATGTTGGGAAGTGCTACAGAAGAAGCTGTTCTTGGAGTAAAAGAGGTAGTTAGATTTAACTGTTTCGACAGTAAAAGGGTGGGACCAAGATGCTAACCTAGTAGCATGCTTAAATTCATGCAGTTGGAGCACCAGCAAAAATAGTTTGTCAGAGCAGATACCATGAAAATATTTATAGAAAAGACAGAGAGAAGACACATAACATCTGTCGGAAAAGTGACTGGAGTTGAGACCCGATGTCAGGACCAATCACATTGCATATCCATCTTTGAATTTTGTTGAGAACCTCAAGATGGACAGTGGGGGTACCAGACCATATATGGCAACAGTATTCCATGCATGGATGAATGGTAGATTTGTAGACGTGAAGGATGGACTCAGACAAGAAAAATCAAATTTCCTTGTGGTAGATGCAGCTATTTATTCAATATAGTTGTTCCACCTCAGATCAGTGGAGAATGTGAGACCAAGAAGGCACAGTGGAATGCTCTCATGGAGTTGACCATCAACCATGCTGATAGGAGACAGGGATTTTTCTCTATGGTGAGTAAATGACAGCAGTTTTATTTTGGATGCATTAAAATTCACAAGCCATTTCTTGCTCCAGTCAACCACAGATTGAAGGTCATTTTTGAGACCAATGGCCAGGTTAACTTTGTCAGAAATGGTGGATTTACTATTGAGACAGTAGTAAATGGTAGTGTCATCTGCGTAGATGCCGACTTGAGAACTGAGGACTTCAGGAAGATAATTGCTGAAGATCAGAAACAATGAAGGACCAAGGATAGAGATTTGAGGAACACCAGCGTTCATACAGATGAAACTGGAAGAGAATCTGCTCATGACAACATTCATTTCACAGTTAGACAGGAATGATTGACTTAAATCAAATAATTGTCCTGTAATACTATATCCTCGAAGCTTACGTAGAATGCCAAACCCTGTCAAACACCTTCAATATATCTAGAGCAACCTGCTTGAGCTTTGCTGTTATTATCAATAGCTTGGTATACATATTCAGTTATGGCCATAAGCATATCAGTGGTTGACCAGGTAATGCAGAAACCATATTGTTTGTCAGAGAGCAGATTGTGGAAGGTGAGATGCTTAGCTACTTTGAAATTGATTAAAGCCACAAAGACTTTGCCGAAGTGTGGTAGGAGACTGATGGGAGGGTAGTTAGAAGGGCCTAAAGGATCTCCAGAGTTCTTAAAGACTAAGATGACAGAGGAGAACTTCCAACAGGCTGGAAAGCAAGAATCAGTGAGGCAATTATTGTATAGTTTGGAGAGGACTGGAGCCAGCTCAGTGGCATATTTAGTTAGGACTACGGCTGGTATCCCATTACCAACATTTGCTTTATGAGAGTCTAATTTAGAGAGATGTCTAATACCATCATGGGGTTATACACATCTCACTCAGTATAGCTTCAGTTCTAGGGGGAAAATTAGGTGTGGGTACACTGGATAAATTGTGTGTTGAGTTGGCTGAGAATTTCTGAGCAAAGCTTTCAGCCTTATCACCTGAGGATGTTAGGACTTCGAACTGAATTAATAGAAGGAGGATTGGAGAATTACTGTAGTTCAGCACACTCTTGAAGAGCTACAAATAATTTTTAGAACCAAACTTACGACTTGTAATTTTGCTTCATTGAGAACACACTTGCACTCATTATGAGCAGAGACAAAGAGATGTCTTGCAATCAGACATGATTCCTATGGGCTATAGTAGCAGAACAGGTGAAAACCAAGGAGATGAACATGATTTAACTTGGTATTTTCTTACTGGGGTGAAAGCCTTGATGCTGACTTTTACCCAGGAGGAGATCTCAGATGCTCATTTTTGTATGGGTTGATTAAAAACCACATTCCATGGGATGTCGCAAAAGTAATCACGAAATGAGTCCCAGTCTGTGTGTTGATATTCTGTTAATAGATAGGTTCATGGCTAGAGAGGGAGTGGAAGGAGATATTAACAGACACCACTATGTGATCAGAGTTGTCAAGAGGGCGGAGCTGCGTAGTGCAACAAGAATCAGGAATGGAGGTAAGACAGAGATTGAGAAGGGAGGTGTTACCATCCAGGTTATTGAGGAAACATGTAGGAAAGTCAACCACTTGTATGAGGAATTAAGTAATTAAAAAAGTTACAGGTTTGGATGCCAGTGAGGTCAGTTACAGTCTGTTTAAGCCATATGGTATAGTGGTTGTTAAAGTCACTGAACATGGATATGTTTGTAAACAGATGTAGAGAGATGGCCTTGTCTATATTATCAAAAATGCTATCAAGTACACGACAGTCTTGATAGGAAGGGGAATGAAATGAAAGAGAAGGAAGAGATAGCTTACTGAATTGAGAAGAAATAGACAGAGACACATATATGAATGGTCTGGAGATTCCAAAGAGAGTTCTCTAGCTGGCAGGAGATGATTGCAGACAAACTCCCAGGTCATGCATATGGATTTTAGAGTCCTTTCTAAGGAGGGGAAGGTAGCCAGGAATCGATAAATCAGAGGAAGGGATTGGCAAGTTAAGGTTAGTCTCACAGAGAGCTAGTATATAAGGAGACTTCTCAAAGATGAACAATTCCACACTGCAGAAGTTGGTATTAATACCACAGATGTTGGAGAAGGTAATGTTAAAGGAACATGTGAGTAAAAAGGAAGTATTAAGGAAAATAGAAACAAAAAGGACGCATACTTATAATCACAGAGAGACAGTTGAAATTTCTCAAGCACATAATGAGGAAGGAGGACTTGGAGAATTTGATACTCAGAGGGCATATTGGAAGCAAGAGGAAAACAGTGAGTAACCTATCTCACAAGCTTGTATAAATAGATGACAGTACATAGATTGGGAGGGATGGTGAAAAAGTAAACATTAAGAAATGCTACAAAGGATAGGAAGTTGTGGAGAACCATGATCAGCCACATCCTGAAGGTTGTTATATTTGTGCATATAGTGGCATAAGAGAACAAATGAACAAACAAGTACTACAGGTGAGGTGAAAAGGAAAGAAAAAAAAGAATTAAGATAAAATTCTTTGTATTGCTGATACAAAGGATATGAGTGAATGTTTTTTGTGGGTAAGGGAAGTGACTTGGAGGAAGAGGAGAGTCAGTAGGGTGTGGAGCTGATGTATGTGTTGAGTTGGTTGACTGAGATCATTGGTGGTGACGTTGATAGCTTGCCAATTTGTTGTGACTGTATAAAGTGTTCTGAGTGGCATTCTTAAAAGCAGATAAGTGGATCATGATGTTTTTTTCATGTTTTTGATATGATGGCAACATTCACAACTGGCTCCTTTTGTGATGCTCAGAGCCCCTGTGCGGAGAGTGACATTTTTAATTTTACTTTATAAGTATTAACATCCAGCCAACATACAGAGTGAATAAGAAAGAGATCTAACTTGAGGAAGAGTATAATAAGGTACATAGTACATAAATGATTATGACTGGTGCTCTGATGATTTAAACTCATATCTAATATAAATGAATGTATCTTCTAATATCTTGAGATGAAGAAATTGTCCAGCATTTACTGCCATATAGGAGAATTGATATTACATAGCAGTTACGTATTCTTTTCTTTTTTACTAATGAAATTTTCCTGTTTTTTAATATTTTGCTTAGATTTTGAAAGGTATCTTCCATTATCCCATGCATCTTCAGATTTCAATGTCACATTTTCCATCCTCCATCAAAACATATTTCCCAGGTATTTAAATTTCTGTACTTGTTTGATTTTGACATCCTCATTTTGTAGTTCAAATCTTGGGGTTTTTTCTCTTTCTGACAACCATGCGTTCTGTCTTCTTATGATTGATGGATCATAGATTTTTGGCTATCATTTTAGTTTTCATTTTATATAAAATGTCTACTGATATAAATTTATGCATCTTCAATGCATATTATGCATGAATGAATACTTATCTAACTTTCAAACTCCGATATATAGAGGGAAATGGTCAGGCACTCAGCTGCACAGTAACCCTATGAGCACACTTTTTCTTTATCTTAGTAAATTGTTGGTTGGTTGATTTTGTTTAGCAGCATATCAACCACTATAGCTTATTTAATGCTGAAATCTAAATATTCTGAACACAATTTTAATGCTTCAACTGAATATATTTTGAGTGCAATTGTATGCCTTCAACAGATGAAATGTATTGTTGTTAATTCTACTATAAAGTGTATTGCTGGCCATTTTGCTTTAAAATTGTATTGTTGGTGATTTTTATAATATAAAAATGTATTTCTGGTATTCTTACTATAAAAATATATTTTTATAGAGTTTTTTGTTGGGGTTCACTATTTGCCCATAGTTGGGCACCTAACAGGTGATAATATCCCGAGTGAGGGTGGATCTGGGAACAACATCAATTAAGAGGTGGTGCTACCTCCTCAAAACCTCCAATCTCCCAATTACAGGCCTTGCTGCTGGATGTAGTTTATCATCAATATTTAGGACTAGTTAGTAAATGAAAAGTAGAAACACCATGAAACAATAGGCAGCACCTGTCATAAGCCTCAGTAATTGTGGCCTTGTGCCAGATTAAGGTTTTCTTTTTGAAATTCTAAATTCTACCTGCAATAATTCATTTCTTGGGTTGATGTGGACATAAAAATATGGTGTTCCCAAACCAGCATCTTTTAAAGCATCTTTTGCATTTTCCAATTTTCTTTTAAGATGCCAAATGATTGTGATTTTTTCTAAGCTTAATTTGCCCCACCAGCTTTAAATCAATAATGTTCTTGTTGAAAAGATTTGATTTCAATAATATCACTAATGTAAAAAGTGACTGAATCTCTTGAGATTTACCAATTAAAATGTGACTAACTTTGGAAGAAATACAGAAAGTGTCAAATCTTCCTAACAATTACTGAAAATTAATCAGAAAGTTCACAATGCTAATTTGGTGAAAAATTAATTTAAATCACAAAATAAATTTTAAACTAAATTTGCTTTCATTTTAATTTCTCTTTTCTTTACTGCAGTTGAACATCGATTTTCCAAATTAGCAAATATAAGGAGTTGGTGTATCCCTTGTCATTTTTTCTTTATTGAATATTAAGGAAGAAAAAGGGACAACAAAAATGTATAATTATAATCTTATTTTAGAAAATTACCACAACAGAAGGCTGTTAGGCACCTAAAATCCCATATAGGATAATTTCAGACTGAAACTAAATCAGGTCAGGTTAATTAAAATTTGGGAATCCAAGATAGAGAAGAAAAAACATTTTTGTCATTTGTAAGAAACTTTCAATGCTACAATATCATATGTCACCCTCCAAAAAATGAATATTTGGTGTTACACACCAAATATCTCATTTAATTCAATTTGAAATATTTCATCAAATGAAACTTAAGACAGATAAAATGACAAATTATGACTAAGTTGGCAAGAGACTGGTGAGATTCTATTCCAAGATAGTTCTGATGGTTTCTGGAACAGAAAATCAATCTGTTCAGAATAAGACTGGATTAAGAAAGTAAAAAGCTTAGAGCTTGTTAATATGAAATAATTTTCTCATTGTAGATAAATTAGGTTCACCAATATTTACAATACTTACAGCTTTCTTCACCAAGAGACAGAGTTTTATTATTCTACTAGCATTGGAATCTGCCAACAACAGAAAGAATACCTGACAAACTTTAGAGAAGAAAGAAGTTGGTATTCATACTGATAATATACAGACTAGATACTGAACAAATATAAATTTGATATAAATTTATACAATTTGGGTTGGAATGATGGATATTATGACATATCAACCTTTGGGTTATTTAATGTTGAAATATGTTTTTATTATATTTGAGTCTATAGGTAACCATTAGTCATATTTATACTTGTGTCTATTGGCAACCATTGATCTGCATTATACTTGAGCCTAGAGGGAAAATTTGATCAGGTTTACAGTTCAGTCTATAGGTAAACGCTAGAGATGTTTTTATATATATATATATATATTTTTTTTTTTTTTTAAACAAGTTCTGTCTATCCAATTTTGTGTTAACTTTTTCAAATTCCCAAATTAGTTGTTTTACATAATTGGTAAATTTACTCAAGTTCATTTCTATTTTTTGTTCCCCCCACCCTTACTGCCCAGAGTAATTTTGAAAATTGCTACATTTGTTTTCTAGGATTTTGTTTTTTGTGTTTTTATGCAATTGTTTTTGGTTAACTCAGGTGTTTCCTCATTTATTGGAACCAATTTCAAGTCATTGAAGGTGACATTGTTTATAATGGTCAAACTGAATTTTTATGTGTATTTTAATTTTTCTTTTTATATACACTTTGATATTCAATCCAATACACAGAGGGTATTGTATATTGAAGTGTGTATAAAAATGTGTCAAATGCTGGAACTAACCAAAAACAGTTACATAAACACACAAAAAACCGAACTCCTTCAGAACAAATGTAGCAACATTTGAAGTATTTGGAGGGGGTGTAGAAACAAAAAATAGAAATTAACTTTGGTAAATTCACTGATTATATAAAATTGTGAAACTTGAAAAAGTTAATAAAAAAATTAAATAAACAGAAATTGTTGACATTATTTCTCAAAACATGTTTGAAAGAATTCTTGCTGTTCAAATACACCTTATATATATATATATATATATATATATATATATATATATATATATATATATATATATATATATATATATATATATATATTCTCCTTTATTTTGGTATAGTTTGCAAAATCGAAGGTCAACTGCATAAGGTCCAGATGATAATCTCTTAATTCTTGACACCATTATCTCAAAGAATTAGTGATTTAATCAATGACTTACCACTCTATAGATCCAATCATCCAATAAACCAGAGGAAAGTAACATATCGTCTCTAAGAAACTTGTGTCGGGCCTAAAATAAAAGAAAAGAGAATTAAGATAAAATATGCACATAAAATCTTTTGTCTTTGTTTTGTTTTTAAATATTTACTGTGAAGAGTGAACAAAATGTGAAACAGTTCTAAATTCAATCAATAATCAGTCACATCTTTATTCTTAGCTGAACATAAAAACATAAAATTTCAAGCCTGCTCAATGGTTATCACTTGATTATCTAAAATACCTACAATGATCAAAACTTTTTAAAATAGTAATAAAAAAAGAACTAATTTAGGAGAGAGATGGCTTAAAAAAAAAGACAATCTTTTAAAGTTATTTTTATATTTGTATTTGCTTAGAATGTATCAGCAGCCATATTGGATTGAACTGAATATACAAAAAAATGTCTTTACAGTCTTAATAAAATACATATATACAGAAATGCAGTATATTAGAATTTCTTGTATGCTGAGCAGATTTGGCAGAACATATATTTTTTATCGATACAAAACCATGAATAGCAAGTAGAAATCATGATCACATGGAGATCAAAATAAAGCAACATCAGTGTTCATATATTTTATGCCATCTTGAGAACGAGATGTTTTTGAAAAGATAGGCAGAACTTATTGTTGCCAAGAAAATAAGAGGTAGAAAATGGTAAAAGCTGAATAGCAAAAGAGCAGGAAAATGAAGCAAGTTAAATTTACTAGATAGAATAATAAGAAATGAATTGCAATTATAATTTCATCTCCTTAAAAAATATTCTTAAAAATGTTAAAAATCAAAATATACATTTACCACAAATATGTGTATAAATAGTCAAAAGTAATAGAAAAAAACATACAATTCTTTTTACAGAAAAATTGATCAGTTACAACTCTATCAGAATGATGTTATTTGAAACCAACAAAAAATTTTTGAAAAAACAACAACAGACAAAAGAGTGAGTTAAAGTAAAAAAAAATAGGATAATAGTTTTCATATGAATGTTATCTGCTGTATTTCCCAAATGATAAGATGTATTTCATTTCCATAAAATGTATTATCCTAATAAAACATATGTCAAAAGAACTGGTATTATAGAGAAGAGACCAATTCTCCAAAACTGTTCAGATATTGAGATAAGTCACAGTGAGTAGCATTTAAAAAAAAATTTCTTTCAAGGCATAAAATATACAGTCTGGAAAATATAACCAAATATTTTTAAAAATCCTTATTTATGGGTGTTCATAGACTGTAGATGTATCCAAACAAAAGTGGGGACACTGAGACAAAGGGGAAAATTTTTAAAGACAATGTGTATTGCATTTGTATGGTAGGTGTCTTCAGGTTGAAATTAGTGATAAACCCTGTATATCAGGAAAGTGCATTGGAATTTTTGAGGAAGAGGTAATAATGAACCTTTCTGACTAGAAAGTCCTTTTTTTTTCATGTAAAAAAAAACCCAAAAACAAACTTATTCACCCTTGACCTAAAATCCATCAACACCAACTCTAAAAAAACAAATGCTATAGTCAGCCACAAATGAAATACTGATAACAAAATAGAGACAGGAATATACAAAATAAATTACACAAAATGCCCAATGATATATATCAGTGAAACATCTAGAAATCTAAAAGAAAAAAAGAAAAGAAAAAAAGATAGTGATATACTGCATAACACCACTTTAAATGCACTTGTAATTCCACATAACATATCTGAATACCATTTTGACCAATTAAATGCTAGTCTAATCAAAAGAGAAAAGAATTTGCAAAGAAGAATTCTCCATGGTCAACCTCAGACCAGGCTTATACACAATATAACTGATCATCACAAAAACAATAGTAGCACAATGCTGTATTCAAACTCATAGAAAAATCAAACAGAGATCTACTCAGAGTGAGTTAATTTAAAAACCAGCAGATATTAATAGCTTCATTACAAGAAAATATTGATCAAATATTTATACTACCTGAACTAAAACAGCGGAACAGATGCACAGGTGCATCAGAGACAATATATAACATGCCACAAGATGCAGATGTGTGCTGTGCAGCAGTAAACATGTCAAAATATACACTGTTCTATGCCAACAGCTTCTTCTATCACACTTCTCACTTGTGGAACTTAGTTTGGAATGCTTAAGTGAACAGTGCCCATCTCTTCACATGTATGCTTGTAAATTTGCAGGGCATAATTTAGGAAGAGTTCAAATAGATTAGGGCTCTCATTTCCACCTTGTCATACACCTGATCAGGTGTGAACTGTTTTAGTACTGGAGTCTTCACCAGGCATGTACAATCTTTATTGAGCAATATAGTTCCTCTATCAGATCTAGACATTCAGTTGAGTCAGGAAGGTGGTTTCTAATGGATGAAATGGGGAAGTCTCTATTGATGTGGTCATATGCTTCTGTGAGATCAACATAGCAGGTATACAATTTTCTATTGGAAAGGTGTGCAATTTTCTGGAATTGTTTGATGACATATGTGCCATCATTAAATGTCTTAGCAGAACTAAAGAACAATTGGTTTGTTAGGAGTTGACTTTCATAGAACGGTGAGAGCCTAGTTAATACAATATTCAGTAGTACTTTCACCTTAGTGGATTCAATTGAGATACCCCTAGATGTATGAGGGTCTTGAGGATTATCTTTTTGGTACCATACTGCATTAGTGCATGATGAACCCCACTGCTTTGGAATATACTTTTCATCCAAGACATCATTCATGAAAGTGAGAAACTTGTTATTGAATTCAGGGAGAAGGTAAGCTATTTTCAAAAGTTCAGTCTCAATGGAAAGTGATAGTTTATACTTCTGTAGTTTTTTTTATATTTTTCTTGAGTGCTGTTATATGCCATACAGAGGTAAGGTATAGTTTACCAACACATCAAACATATGGGTCATTTCATGCTAAATTAGGTAGTTAATCACTATTATTTTATTCTGTGACTTCTTTGTAGACAGATTTTCTGGGATGTAAATACCTTGTATTGGTAAACAAATATTTTGTGGATTTTTTTTTGTGTGTGTTGTATTTACAAGAGTTTAAGAAGACTTATTTTTCTTGGGAAGCCTGTAGTGAGTGCAAAATAATAATAACTCTCTTTAGTCACTCCCTTCAAATTCAAAAGCCTGATGAAGAAAGGAATTCACAAATATATGTGAAATTTTCTTTAGACCAATGAAAACCTTTCCTTCACATAAATTAGATGGTCAGCCAAGAAGAAAAAGAAAAGAAAGAATTATTTACCAATTATATTATTAGCTTCTAACCAGAAGATGGTACTTCAAATAATTTTTTCTCAACAATCCAAGAAAGCTAAGTATTTCAAACTATCTCTCTTCATCTACTTTTGAATGTATGCAAACCATATATCCCTTGAGTGAACTACAAACTCTCTTACTTTGTTTTAAACATTTTTGAATATTGAATGTGTCAGATCATTTAATCTGTTGTATGAACATTTCCTCTTCATGACAATACACATTGAAAATATAGACTTTAAGAAATCTGATTTATTTTCCTGAAATTAGCTACTGATATTACTTCAAACATGTAAATTTATGAATAAATTCCTTATCTTGTTTTGTAAAAATTGTCCATGTGTTTTCTCACCCTTATCATCTTTCATTAATCATCTTAGTGTGGGTAATGGATAATGGATTCAATGAATTCAAACTCAGCTCTCTGATTCCTCAATCAGAGCCACTATCCACATTACTCTACAGGGCCTCCTCTCCAACTGCTGGTCTGATTTCATGAAGTTTTTTTACTTTGATAACTATTCCATATTGCTTGCCATTTTCTTTGGATATATGTAGTGATTTTGGTTTTGATGTCTGTGTTATATACTGTAAAAGGTAACTGCTCACAAAAGGCAAGCACAAAATTTTTTCCTACATTCAAGTACAGTATTTATATTCCCTAAACTTTTGGAGGGTACATCAAAGTTTATAGAGAAATAATACGAGTGCTCATTATAGGAAATGAAATAGAACACTTACTTCTTTTCTAGCAGCAATACAATTGGGTTCAGTGTGTGTTTGGGGCGTGCATGTGATCGTAGAGGCACAATGAAGTTATAGAGGCCATTGCTGGCATTGTCGGCAGCTATGATGATGGCTCGGTTTGGCCAGTTGTACTCTTTAGCATTGTTATAACTACAATGTTCACATGTCTGCAACAAGAAAATTTCAAAATATGTCAACTGTAGAAATTGCAAAAAAGATCAAAGCAAAAAAATATTTTCAGAGCTTTTTTAAACACCATCTGAAAAATGATAAGACAACATTTTATTGATGCAACAAGGCCAATTTTAGAGTCAGAGAACTTACAGGACAATATACAGCATTCAATGAATAAATTGTCATCTAAATTACACAAAATGAACATTACAATGACATCTCATTTTAACAGATATATTTACAAAAATCACAAAAAATATCTTGAAATGCAAAAGAGTAAATTTAATCACTAAATTCCCCATTGGCTTCAACCATGGCCTCCAGATAATTTCAGAATCTCTTGCATCTCTTCTAGACAGTCTCCTTGTTTAAGTTCATCTTTGTTGTTACAAGAAGTTTTGTTGGTCAACTGCACATGGTAATTGATGGGGTTCCAGTTTGGGGAGTTGGGTGGCCAGATGAATTTGTCTGACAGCCATAACCAGGTTATCCTGCTTGAGTGGCATGGTGCAGTGTCCTGTTGCCAGACATAGGGTCTTTCAGCAGCCACCTTCTTGACCCAGAGTAGGCCTCTATGTTGAGTCTGAGGATCTCACCAACAATATTGGGAATTCTTACCAGATCGATCAGCGTGAGTTTTCCAAGCAGTCATACGTTTGTAATTGCCATTAGACTTATCCAACTCTTTTCAAATCTTTCTCACTGTCCTTAGATTGACAGCCAATCACTCTGAAATGTTTGTATTGGAGCTTCCGAATGCCAAGCAGCACAGCATGCCGTTTCCAAATTTCTGGTAGAGTGAGTTGTGTCATTGTGCTCTTTTCCTCACAGATGGTGACCAACTGACCCTACTATAATGTGCATTTGAAAAACTAACAACACACAAAATTAAAAATATAAAGTGGCGACAATTTACCCATCGCACTCTGCACAGCTAAGCAATTTAGTGCTTTAACCCTTAACATTCAACAAGCTCAAACGCACCCTATAAATATAGGTTCTTAAAATCTCTTTGTGATTAAAATGTTAGTGTTTGCATTATTTCCTGTGTTATTTGCAATGATGTAATATTGTGTCATATATTATGGCAGAGTATATATAGGGTGGGTCATTGAGTGCCATTATTTACAGGTTGGTTTGGGCAGGTTGAATGCTAAAGTGTTATTGGTTTCAAATTTGTTACTCAGTGAACTAGAGAGAGCCAGACATACTTGAACTCAAATTGGATTTTAGCTTTTTTTGTTCAAGGAGATGACACCTTCCTCACTTTCTTTTTGAACCTCTTTCTCTCATTAAAAATTATTAATGAAATCATCCTTCAATAATGTATTGATATTTACTAATAGTGAGATACCAGGAATGATCAATTAGCAATGACCTGTAAATAATAACTTAACCATCATTATAATAGGCATCCATAATATTAGTAATCCCTTACACTTAATTATCAGAATTTAAACTTAAGACTTTTTCAAGAATTCTTACCTTTGTCCCATGAGCTGAATACAAATGGTAATAGTGAAATTAGCTGTTTCCATAAAGGAAACATGTGGCATTCATTAATCAAACATTTCATGTTACTGTCAGTGGAAATTTATAAAATCTTTCTCCTTAAAGCAGTTTTTCAAGAAGCTAGACTTTTCCAGTCTACTCAATGTTATTGCTATTTCTAGTACTGATGAGAGTTTCCTTCCAAGCTTTTAAATTTTTTCATGTGGAAAGCTGACAGTTTGATTATATCTTACATGTGCTACCCTTTTTTGTTGTTGCTGCATTTGGGAGTGTTCAAGTGATGTGGTTTCTGTTATTTGGTAAAGATCTTACTTTATGATTTTGTAGTACCAGTTGATAGAGTCTGAAGGTGGATTAGCTACTTTCAGATTTAAAGCAGTGATTCCCAAACTTTTTTGAGTTGCTGTCCACCTGCAGACCAAAACAAATGTGAAAGGAAAACCAAATATTTTTTCTCTCTGACCCAGCACCCCATTACCCCTACATGACCAAATTAGATTCAGTTGGAAGTAAATCCATGTTTCTGACCAGTCAAGTCTTGTTGGTCCATCTGGAAAGAGTTAAGTATGTTTAATAATTTCCTCTCTTTTCATAAAATACTTAATGAAAAACCGAAACAAAAATAGTTAGGGAGCAGTTATCTAAGAGCTAAGAATTATTGAATTCAACCTTTTACAAAGATAAGAAAACTGGTCCTCTTTTTAACAAGATGTACAAAGAAAAAAAAATTAATGTGCAAGAAATTGAAAATAGGAACTTTTGTTTAAATGTTTAATATAAGGTAGAAGGTTTTTTTTTAAAATACTTAATGCTTAAAATAAAGAAAATATGATGCATATAGTTTAGTTCAAGAATTCGTGATAGGAATAATGCAAAAATACTTAGAGATTAAAATCACAATTACCGTAGCTAATTGCAAGCAACAGAGTGGGCGTTTTTCTCTTAAAAGATGGCAAAGTGTTGGACTGGTGCCAATGTAAGGTGTGACAGGAGGGAAGCCTCGAATATAGCTAAAATAAAAGAAAACAGAGAAATCAATCATTCAAAAAGTGATTACAATAGTCCAAAACCGGTGTGCCGTAACACTTTAGTAGAAATCATTGCACGTTCTTTAAACATTTAATAATTTTTCATTAAATTATTTCTTTTTATGGACATTTTAAACTATAAAAGTGTTGTTAGAATGCATAAATTCCAGACAACATAGATCCAAATGCAAGCTGAACAAGAAGAAAAAAAATGCAATGAACTGCTTTCATCTATTGTATACCATGTATAGAATTGATTCATTTACCATTTTATTTTTTAAATCAAAAAGAGAAAACCAGTAAGAAAGAATTGCAAGTCAAAAGTCTTTTTTTACACTATTTACATCATTTGAACTGTTGTCCTCATCTTTACTGCCATATCCACAATATTTTGGTTGATGTACACTCTGACCTTCTTGAGGTGATATACATTGGAATTTTGAATCAAACCCTTTATTTAGCCCATAGGGGTAGATTATTCTAATTTCACATGCCATGCTTTCTTTTTGGGATATCTCAGTTTCGATTAATTCTCTTTAGTAACTCAACACTTTTTGCTGTGGCCAAGTATTGAACTCACAACACTTTGGATCAAGTCACGTTTTGGATTACAATGCTTTTAACTGTTTTTGTGTCCTTGGGGATATCAGTGAGTGAATTTTTGAGATGTATGAACCTAATGTCTCAGTAAGAATTTTTTATGAGAGCTCATATTACAATTTCCATTATTGTTGCTTTTCTTTAGCTTTCTGTATGGCAATAAAGATGAGGAGAACGGTCTGAATGATGTAAATAGTGTAAATAATCATAATACCTTAATTCAAAAATATGGACAGATGTCAAAAGTTTTGTATGTTATTGACTTACTATTTACTTGATTTCTACTGTTCCCAGAAAATTCTATGAGCAAATATTTGGAAATGAGTTTACTGGAAGTTTGTTGCTGTACCTGTATAAACATGGAGTTATTGTTTTTGCTGCCATTGCTTACAGAGAAATTAATTTGAGACTTACTCTAATTGCCTACTGCTGTTCCATATTCCATTAACTTCTGTTTTCTCCACACTCTCATTTTCATTCTCCTCTCCTTCACTATCAGTCTGGACCACTTTCAAATCAATATTGAAGGCGTCTAAAACGGCTGGAACTGGAGCAATGCTAGGACGCTTCTGAAGACTCTGAATGTTTAACTCTTTTGGCATATCAATTGTGTGACGTTTACTATTCTGGCGACTTAAGCCTGACCCTGGAGAATTAACTTTCGTATGCTGGAGCTCTAAGGCCACTGTACCTGAAAGGGAATAACAAAGAGAAAAATAGGAACAAATAATTACAAATTATTATTATTACTTATATGTATTGCATCTATTTGACAAATTTAAATCAAAAAATTAACAAAAAACTAAAACCAATGTATCAGTTGTTTCTGTCTGAATTCCTGGGATGAAGAGTTATCATTATTTATACATGGTATAATAACTATCTCACTTGTTGGCTATTGAGGTATGTGGAGGCTTCCTTATTTTGCTCAATTCAGCAGTAGCAGCAATGGAAGTGATCAGCAGGGTACAAGCGGAAGATCTAGAAGTCATAAAAATGGTGACAGAGCCCTATTTGTTTTTTTTCCACCTTCCTTTTTAGTGGCTTCTACCTTCAAGGCCAGTTCTCTCTATTCCATTTTTCCTTTTCAGTGGCTGCAACCATTGAGGCCCAGCTTGAAGGACTATTTTCAACTCTTGTTGCAGAATACATGGGGACATCCTGCCAGCTTGACTTCAGATTTTTTTATTCCTCATGGGAATAGGCAGAGAAATTTTCCTTTGGGACACCTACCCAAAGGAAAAATTACACACAATACTTGCTGCGGAAGACATGTACCAGGCCTATCAATTTCACATTCAGATTTCTTGTTCCTCCTGTGGGAACAAGTGGAGAAATCTCTCTCTACATGGGTGCCCCAATCTCCTGACATCAACCCCATAGAAAACTTACAAAGCATTATAAAGTACAGGCTCTCAAGAAAGCAGTTGAGCAACATGCTCCATAAGTTTTCTATGGGTTTGAGGTCAGGAGATTGAAGCACTCATGTCATAACACTCACCTGCTTCTCATCAAAGTATTCCTTCATCAAATTTGATTTGTGACAGGGGGTATTGTCCTGCATAAAAATGAGCTGGGTGGGATCGATTTACACCCTTTCAGCAGAAGGGAGCAGACAAGACTCTAAAATTCTCTTGTACTGCTTGCTCCTGAGGGTCTTTTCAATAGGTTTTAAGAAACCAGTTCTATGAAAAGAAAAGCATCCCCAGAACATTATACTGAACGGCTGCCTGACAGTACTTACTGCTAAATTCAAAGAGCTTTTAAAGCTTCTTCTTTGGATTTTAGATCGCTTATTCTTTGAATTTAGCCCAACTTTCGTTTTATCAGAGAACATTTAGTAAAAAAAATCAGGTGAGTCACTTTTATTAAACAGCACTGTATATTAAAGTGTGCAAGAATTAATTAGCAATGTTAATGTGATCAATGGCAAAATCACTTCATTAACAAGACTTAATGAGACATTAACTATTAAATCTTTGAATAACATGATCCTTATGTCTCATTAAGTTTTGTTAGTGTGGCGATTTTGCCATTGACCACATTAACATTGCTAATTAATTCTTTATATAATTATTTATTTATGATATATATGCTGCACACTCTAATATATATATATATATATATATATATATATATATATATATATATATATATAAAAATTACTTCTGTTTACATTGTAGGTACAAAACTGAAGTTAGCAAATATGGATTTGTAGAAGTCCCATTAAGAAATCTGTACTCCTTAAATAGGTAATTCAAACCTTGTTCTATCAATGTGGCCTCCATGGCTGAATTGGTAAAAGCATGTTTCAGCTGTAGTAACAGTTTCCATGAGGAAAAAGGAGCAAGTAATGAAGTGGAGTGATTATATTGAATCAATTGCTAAGTCTACTGCTAGGAATGTTGGTTCATTGTGTCATCAGAATCCATCTTGCACATTTATAAATCTACCATTTGTCCATCCATTGAGTATTGCTGCCATATTTGGTTTGGTGCTCCTGCTATATATCTCAATTTTATCAACAAAATCCAAAGAAGGATCTGTAATGTTACTGGTCCTGACCTGGCATCTTGACTTCAGTTACTTTCCCACCACTATGATGCGGCTTCCTTGTATTATTTCTATTAATATTTTCATGGTAATTGTTCTAATGAGTTCTCTTCCTTGGTACCTGCAAGAACTTAAATGTACTATTAGACTGATAAATAGGTCTCATCATTTTACTGTTGAACTAGCTAGATGTAACTGTAAGTCCTATTCTAATTGTTTCTTTTCTCACACTTCTTGTCTGTGGATGTCTCTTCTGGTTTCATGCTTCCCTGCCCCCTATGGCTTTTAAATTAAATTAAAAATTTAAATACATCATTAATTAATTCCTGTCTTTTTGAAACCTGTTCTTTTATTGTCCTTTCCCTTCACTAAAGTCTTCTCATTTTCTTTCACTCCCAGTAACTCCTTGTGTCTTAGTGGCATTATCACCTTGCTTGGGGTGAAGTGATGAAAAATGTTTATTTTTTTAAATGCTTCCCACTGTTTTAATTTAAAACTGTCTAGTAGTTTTTTTCACATAGCATAATTGATGGTATATAAGACTTTCCCTCTCAAAAAATGATTTAAAAATATCCTCTGGGTCTTAAATGTGAAACTTGTAGCAGATGTTAAACTAGAGTTATAGAAAAAGAATGTTGTTATAATTCTGCTTGTCTCTTCCTTAGTTAGCATGACTGTTACACCGTGCCAATATCTAAAAAATAATGAACTATTCTGTTTTGATCATGTGGAAAGACAGAAAAGACATATTGGAGACACTACTTGGTTTCATTGAGAAAATGAAGGAAAGATAGAAGGATATGCCCAGCCAATACCTCATAAATAATGGTCTGTTTTGGTCATGAGGAAAGGTAGAAAAGACATATCAAAGATGCTGTTTGATTTCAGTGAGAAAAAGAAAGGAGGAACACAAAATTCAAACAGGAAAGCCATGAAATTTTCACAGGTACAACTTGTGCGGTTGTTGAGTTACCTCCACTTACTTTCATAAAAAAATGTTGCTAAAAGACACTCCTTAAGCTTATAAGTAGGCAGTGACATTCTCTGTCATCCTCTCTTTTCATTTTTTTTTCTCTAGCTCTCAGATATAATTGCATGTAGATAAGAACACTGCCGTTGAGGTGTGTTTGCTTCTCTTGGTCCTCAGTTAACTTTTGACTCTCTCACACACATGCATATATACATGTGTCTATTACACATGCTTGTTACACTTACTTATACACAAACACCTTCATTTTTTGTTTTATTCATTCTTGTTCATTGTTTTTTAATATGCAACAATATTCTATTGTCTATGTATACTTTGTTTTGTTAATATATACTTATTGTTTGTTTATATAGTTTTGCTGTTCCAACTCAAACACGACCAGCATACTCCCACAACACTATATAATTCATGATTGTAATAATTAAAAAAATATCTGCTTGCTTTTCAAAAACATTGTCCTTTCCATGATATAAAGTAGATGCAATGAAATAATTGTACTCCATTTCTGCTTGTTTAGTAGATACTTGTTAAACAAGGTTAATGTTGACAGATGGCCATGTATCTTGTGCCAACACTTAAATCATTCTATCAGAAGAGACTTTCTTAATTACTGTATCAAATAAAACATCAGTTCAGACTTACCAACACTAGCTATCATGCTAGCGACCCGGGAGGCTTGTTCTGCCCCCTGGGGAAGACGAGTTTTTTCACCTTTGGTATCTTCTTGATTTGGGTGGGCCAGTATAAATGCTGAGTTTTCTTCTTTGGTTATATTCATGTAGAAGCACGTATCTGAGCCTCTCATTATGTGGCGAGGACCTGGATTTAGTTGAATGGTTGAATTGGGAATGTCTTGTTGAATGCCAACAAGACTTACTCCATATCTGGAAAAAAAAATAAAAAAATCGAGAATGAAAACAAGGATTAAACAGAATAAATATGATATAATATCAATTTGATTACTGCTCTTAGCAGAAAAGGACACCTTGCTGTTGTGAAACTGAGAACACTTGCTTTACTCAGACTGGAGATAGGTCAAATGTTTCAGGATTGATTGTTTTTTATGGCTTATCAACCTTTTCCAGGATATTTAAAGCCAGAAATATTTTTTAGGTTGTGAGAATTTTTTTTGAGATAACAGTGATACAAGTCCTATTAATTAATCCATAGATGCAGGGAGAAGAGGTGGACTCATACCTTTCCCAAGCTTATTTGCATGTAAGTGAATATAATGAACTCAACTGGAATTGGAACATGGCTCTCTGATTTTCAGTTCTGAGCAGTTATCCATTACACCACCTACACATCCAAGCTTACAGCACCTGGTATTTCCAAGCAGTTACCCATCTAGGTATTGACCAGGCTTGACGTTGCTTAACATTGGTGATAGTATTTCCATAAGCCTAACTTTCATGGGAATGAACCCTGTGAGTCTTGAAGAGCTTTATCAGATTGGAACTACAGAATCACAAAAAACTTTATGATATCACTCGAGGAATTTCAACAGCATCAACAACTAAAATGGATAGCACTTCTTAAACTTTTCTCATTCATAACCCCATTTTTTATCATGAGATTTTTTGTAACCCAAGGTATTAACCAACTACACTGAAAATACATATGTTGTCACTGCACTAATTGAAAAGGTGCTGCATGCATGTTTTATTACTGCAGTGTTTGTGTGGTGTATCACGTTAAATCTTGTGTGTTTGTGAAATAACATATAAATTCAAGTATTTGAATTTAATTTTTACAAGCCCAGCATTTTGGGTCACAACCCATAGTTTAAGAAGTGCTCGTATATATAAATAGAAGAGACAATAATGATATGAATTTAATTTGATATTAATTTAATTAGACTTAATTTTAATTTAAATGTTAATAATAATTTGACTGTATAAAAAATCTGTATCAATTCTTCATAATATTTTATATGTGCAATTGTATTATGAATTGTAAAACTAAAGATTTTATTCACATCATGACAAATATTGAGCCATCTCTACCGCTTTTCACCTTTATTTTTTGATTATCTTATTTTCTCCATTGTTACTATTATGTTGTAAAAGTAAGTAAACATGTATTTTGGGGATATTAGTGCTTTTTCTTCACTCCCACCCCTCTACCAATACTCCCACTGACAGTTACCAGTATTCCAAAATGCACATTCATCTAAATCACACATTCTAACTCTATTTTTCATTTTTCTCTTCTCTTGTATATATAATTTTGTAATCATTACTTATAATATCTTATCTTTCCATTACCTGTCTCACATGTTTCGACTTTCCACATATGTACAGTGTCCTAACATACCATGTTCTGATTATAAATCTTATCTTTGTTGTAGACAGTCACTGGATGATGGTCATGACAACTCTTACATATATGTCTACTTAATGGACAAGGAGTCAGAACCAAAGGAACTGACTTTCTTCACACTGTTATTTGATATTTGTGAGATGTGATTTGACAGGAGTTTTTTTTTTAAAGATATTTGACACTGCCTCCTCCATTGGGATTTTATTGAGACACCACCTCCATGTATTGATAGGCATTATTCTTAGACTTAAAAAACAAAAAACGTTATCAGAAATAGAAAATGTGAAAAAAGGAGAAAGATCAAAATATCTCTTAAAAAAGTACATAATATTTTTTATGTTGATTACTAATCAATCTGTGTTTTACTTACTTTCTGTGAGCATGAAATGATGCATATGTGAAACTTTTTCCCTCATATTCTCCAAAGAATTTGCTGTCGGTAAGTTTGATATGATAAATCTCATTTCCAGAGCCCCGACCGTATAAACGGTGCCAGTCAGCACTCGAAGTTTGCCCTTCCCTGCAGGAATAAAAAGGAAGAAATTATTTAATTGCAACAACTGAAGCAAAAAGAATAATTTTTAATAACTAAAAATGAAAAAAAAATAGATATAGAAACAATAATAAAAACCTCAAACATGTATAAGCCATAAAATATCTTCTTCAGAGAACACATCCTCACATTGAATTCTATAATTCATAAATATTTAAAACCATATACTATATATAAATGAGGCAAATTAATTTAAGCTAAGACAGTTTTAAAAGAGAAATAACAGAACTAATTTTTAAAGTAATTATATTATTCAATGCTAATATACAGACTGGAATTTTACATAACAGTGAGGAAAGTGAAACTGGTGAACTGAGTTCAAATTCTGGCCTTGTCTGCTGCATTTACTGTGATAGTACCTCTGAGCCTATAGTCATCACTTCTTCTTCAAGCCATTTGTGAAATAGCAGAGGAAACTAGGCTTTCTAGCTTTGGATGCTAACCAGTCAAAAAGAAAGACTACTTTGAACTCAAAACTGTGGGGTAGGCAACAGGAAACCACTATCTTTCCCAAATATAGATAGCAATTCACAGATAATAAAAAGAAGAATCTGTAGAGAGCTATGATTGAATTGATATGGCACATATATATATATATAAAATCTTATAAATATAAGTAAGTATACATACAGTATCTTACAAATATAAGTAAGTATACATACAGTATCTTATAAATATAAGTAAGTATATATATATATATATATATATAAAATCTTATAAATATAAGTAAGTATACTCGTTCGGAAAAACCTTAGGTGTATTGGCTTGTAAATGAGCAAACCAATACCCAAGGAAAAAAAAAGGATTAAAAAAAGAAAGAACTACGAACATGTAATTTTGTTGAAAATAATCGACCAGAATCTAAGCTCAGAGTCCAAAGAAAGAAAATTCCAACACGAGTAAAATAAAAATAACAATAACTAAGCAAAGTGCTCAATACGCGAAGTAGAGGAAATCTAACTATGAACCCAAAAAGCCAGGAAAACCTACCTAAGTTTCACCTATGCTGATTGTCGTTGCGGATATATATATATATATATATATATATATATATATATTATCAATTCAATAATACCAAAACCTGCAACTGTAATCTAACAATCAATAGTAATATGAAACCAAGCTATTATTTAACTTATTTACTCCAAGAAACACCTATTCTGGATGTGTATTTTTAATCAAATATGTATTCTTATTCTGGCATGCAGCCATAAGCTTGCTTCTCTTATTTAACAGCTGGATGCCCATTCGCTGTAGGATTTTATACATATATATATATATATATATATTAAACAGGTTTGATTAAAAACAACCAACAGAGTCTGTCCTTTTTGTTTTTATTATATTTTACAATTTTCGAATAAAGTTTTGAGTATTGTGCTTGAAATTGTGGATAAACTGTCCAAAGTTAACATAGTATTATTGTTTTGTTCAAACACTTTCAACAATCTTAGTCATCTTCAACAACCAATATGGTCTGTGTGTGCTCGGCAGAATTCCTTTGTCTACATCCTGGTATTCTTTGGAAAGCTGGAAGTTTGCCTACCACTCAGACACCACATTGGTTGTTGAAAATGTCTCAGATGGTCGAAAGTACTTGAATAAAACAATAATACAACATGAAGTTTGAACAGTTTCTCCACAATTTCAGGCACAATACTCAACAGCTTATTTGAAAATTGGAAAAATACAACAGAAAATTAACCAGACAGACCATGTTTGTCCTTTTTAATCAAACTTATTTGGATGAATACTTGCTGCCTAAATATACAGATATATAGATCTTTTAGTTTATCATAGATGCAACAGCAACAAACAGATATATATATATATATATATATATATATATATATATAAAAACACACACACAGAGGCATAGATGGTCTGGCTTCCACAGCAAGTAGGTTTTTCTGGGAAAGAGTTAGCTACATGCCCAATAAATTTTGAATTCAGTGTAGTCTTTCTTCTTGATTGGTTGATAAGCAAAACTGAAGAGCCCTGTCTTCCTTACTATTTAACTCATAGCTGGGGAGAGAAGGGATGGACTCTTCCAAGAAATTGAATGCAACTAATTCAGCTAGTCAATTTTTTGTTCTGAGCTGATATTATACCTCTACATCCTCTCTCTCTCTCTCTCTCTCTATATATATATATATATATATATATATATATATATACACATAAATACAGGGGGTGTGATGAGTAAATTGTCATCATTTTATATTTTTAATTTTATGCATGTGCCTTGTTGATTTTGTCGGTTGCACAGTATATTAGAGTCAGTTGGGCACTGTCAATGAGAAAAAGAGCACCATGATATAACTCACTCCACTAGAAATATGGAAACGGATTGCTATACTGATTGACATTCGTGCTGGAAGCTTCAATACGAACATTTCAGAGTGTTTGGGTATCAATCTGAGGACAGTGCAGAGGATTCAGAAAGAGGTGAATGAGTCTAATGGTGATTATGGAGATACAACAGCTCAGAAGACTCACACTGAATATTCTGATAATAATTCACAAATTTGTTGTTGAAGGCCACAGACTCAACATGAAGTGCCTTGAGGAGGTAGTGCTAACCTGGCCTAAGGGGGTGGCTGCTGGAAGACCCTATGTCTGGTAACAGGACACTGCACTATTCCCCACAAACAGGAGAACCTTACATCTGGTGGGGCACAGTTGAGTGAAAGACCAAGAAAATTCCTTGTAATACCAAAAATGAACTGAAGGCAAGGATTATGGCAGCATTCACCAAATTAAACATGGAGACTGTCCAAAAGTGTTGAAGGAGATTCTGAAGTAGTCTGGAGGCCGTGGTTGAAGCCAATGGCAATTTTATTGACTAAATCTACTCTTTAGTATTTCAAGATATTTTTATGTAATTTTGGTAAATTTATCTGTTAAAATGAGATGTCAGTGTTATTTTATTTTTGCATTATTTAGATGACAATTTATACATCACACACTGTGTATGAGTTGGGATCAAATATGGATAAGACTCCAACAAAATGATAAGATAAAAAACAAATAGGAAATTTTTATCATTCTAACATGTTTCACTTTTCTGAAAGCTTCATCAGAGAATGAGATATGGAGAAAAAGAAGAAATTCTGATATTTTACTTTTGCGTTGTTTGATTTCCATTAGTCAATTATGTTTCACATGCATTTGATCTTGTAAACTAATGTTAATATAATTTGTGATATTCTGAAAATCAAGGAAAGAGGACACACCTTTCTGAAGTTTGAAGAAATTAACAGATTGCAAGCCTACCCCAAAAACCATACATACTGCTATATATATATAATTTAAATAAAAACAGACCACTTTAATGTTCCATGTAATAAATTATTTCACCACAGCCCTTACATAAATTTATTACATGGAACCTTAAAGTGATCTGTTTTTATTTAAATTGTTTGCTCTGGATTTACAGTGATCTCTCTGGATTTTATCCTCCTTAGGTTTGCCCATATGGATTACCTAGTTTTTCATAAACTATATATATATATATATATATATATGTATATGTAGGTGTATAATACTTACAGTTTGTATATGTAACCCAGAATACCTAAGTGAAGAAGTGAGAAAACATTTAGACTTCTTCATTACCCATAAAATTTCATTCTCAATGCTAGAAAATAAGCTTACAAAATCCACAAATCAATCATTCTAGACTCCACTGATAGCACTTCGAACAACAACACAAACTTCATAATCCTACCCTCCAACACTCTTTCTACTAAACTTGTAAATAAACTAGTTATCCCTTATACTAGTGTCATTACCACCATGCCCAAGAAAATCTGAGATATAATTAGGAAATAAAATAAATCCAAAACTAATTCAGATGTCATTACTTATCAAATAAATTTACAGTATAAAAGAATTTATGTCGGGGAGACATCTTGTAGCTATGAATACAAGAGAGATTGACATTTAGACAATTCTTGTAATACACAGGAACAAGACTGACCAAAACTTTGATTTTGCTAATGCCAATCTAATTAAAATGAACATAATTCTTTACATAGAAAAAACTTAAAGGGTTTACTAATGACAATATTACCAACTATAAATATATGTCAAAAACATTATATTACATCATCAACCTTTATTGAACTCATTCTTAAAAAAATCTGAGGTATGTTTATCTAAAACAATTTGTATGCACGTAAAAACATTCCAAAATCAACATGCATAAAAAACAACAAACACAATGTCTACTAGACATAGACACACACTCTCTTATGAATATAAATTATGTTCTGAACCATACATAGACAAATTAAAATTATTATACACTTACATACATAAAGCAAAATTTATGGTTTTTCAGGTAGGCTTGTGATCTGTTAATTTCTTCAAACTTTGGATAGATGCATCATCTCTCCTTGAATTTCAGAATGTCACAAATTATATTAACATTGGTTTAAAGTATCAAATGCATGTGAAATATGATTGACCAATGAAAATCAAACACAAAAGCAAAAATACCGCAATTTCTTTCTTCTTTTTCTCCATATCTCATTCTCTGAAGAAGCTTTAATAAAAATGAAACATGTTAGATTGATAAACATTTCCTATTTGTTTTTTATCTTATCATATATATGTATGCATATATAGGTTAAATAACAGTGAATTGTAAAGAGCATAATTAATGAGGTACAAATCTTCAGTAATTAAGTTTAGACATCTAATATTGATAATTATAAAAAATAGAGAACATAGCTTATATTTTTACAATTGCATTTACATGCGTGAGTCAGAAAATGAAAATTTAACTTACAAGCCTCGAGATGTATGCAACAAGAGGGTCACAAATGTTGATGTCCCTGGACAAAGGCAGTTATTGGCAAGAAGGGCATATTTGAATTCGTCTTCACAAACTATGTGTTCTATAAAAGACAGGTGAACAATATAATGCAGAGAACCAAAATTCATACAATACCAAACTTAAGGATAAGAGGTGTAAAGGGAAACGTTGAATAACCTACCTAATGGGTTTGTGTGAATGAATGACAGAGTAAGGATGGTAAATAGTCAAAAGTTGCTTAGAGCAACAAGGAGCAGTAAGCAAGCCATGACCGTTTATCAAACTGAAGGGACATGGTGCATAAAAAGAGAAACAAATTTTTCTTCGATCTATTGACTATGAGAAATAGGTTCAGGATATACATTATACCCAAGTCTGGATAACCAAATGGGACTTCCATGGATGTCAGAAAATGTGAGTGCGTATTAATGACAATTTTTATGTAAACTTACATTAGTTCCTTGAACTTATGATCCATAATATGTTGGCTGAGTAATGCAGAAGTGAAGAGAAACTTTATTTATACCTGATAAAATTCCTTTCATAGGGTGTGTGTGTGTGTGTGTGTACGTGTGTGTGTGTGCGCATGTGTCTCATATATCTCTCAGGCATGTGGCTGTGTGGTTAGACTTTTTGCTTACCAACCATGCAGCCAGTTTGAATCTCACCAGGATTGATATATCAGGAAGGTGATTTCTTGTTATTATCAGTCTGGGGAGGTGATCCTAGCCTGCAGTATCTTTGGAAAGTTCCTAAAAACTATACCATGCCTTATGATGGAACTGTTTGGAAGTTTTTGATGGTTGTGCTCCCATGAAATCACAAGACTTTGGGACTGAGGGTTTGTGCATACTGGTGTTGTTCATATTGCTAACCATGCCAGATAATGTATTCTCTTCCAGAAACTGTAATGAAGGTTTACTCAGCATAGTTGCAATATAAACCACTGGTTGGTTCTGAAGTGTTGAATAAACACAAACGTGCTTGAACAGGTATCTGAAACAGGGACTGCTTAGTCACCCTAGTAGATGGGTGTGCTTTGTAAACGAAAGTAACTTATCATTATGTATATGTACTCACACCCACACAAACAACATTTTTGTTTTATTTATCTGTTAAAACAATGTTTCACTTAGCAATTTTCAAAATGGGTGACTTTTTAATAATGTTGCTGAGATTAATACTTTTATTTTTTTTTAAAGAAATGTATTAGTTTGCCAACTGTTCAAAATAATTTCATTTCTTTTGTCTATAAAATTATTCATGTTCTTAAATTCTACAATTCGCAATTTATTCTCTGTGAAAACATTTAAACTGCAATTTCTTCCAATATTTCTACTTAACTTTTTTATCATACTCTGTTCTAATAACAGAGTTCTCTCTCTTTATCTTAAATTCTCACAAATATTTTGACATAGTGTTACACTTATGTTAGTGTTTAAATGATAGTATATGATTTGCATATTTCTCTTTGAATTATTTCCCTATTGCTCTGATATAAATCCTCACTTTCTTCGTTTTCTTTTGTTGTCACTTTTGCCTGGAGTAATACATTTTCCTTTTTGCAATTTCCCTGCAATGGGCAGTTGTTTTTATTTCTACAGCCATATTTTTGTTGTATATTAAAAGCTCTTTTAAATAAATTTAAAATAGAGGATTCTTATGTATGTAATAAAAAGCAAATATATTTAAAATGGTCAGCCTCATCATTAACTACAATACTACTACATATCTTAAAAAAGAAAAAAAAATTAATTTAAAATTACAATGTTCCAACATTTTTGGCATTTCCTGTCAGGGCATAATTTCAATCAACACGTGTGTTTTTATATTCCCCCCACCCTTTCCTTCCTGTACATATAGAATTCCATCAACAAAAACATTACTTTAGCCTAATGAGGTTCTGAAGGATGAAACATATCACATGAAGTTTTTAACACTTTGTCATTAATTTGCCTAAAATACAGAAGAATGTAAATGCTTTAAATTACAATAAAGAGATTTAAAAAAATATTAGTCATCTTGATGGTATATATATTATTAAATCTTACCTGCAAATTTGACGTGAAATTTATTTTCTGGTCGGAAAATCTGGACGTACAATGGGCAAGATGGTGCAAAGTCTTTTACAGCCCATGATCGAAGGATTGTATGTTGATCCTGGAGACAAATGAAAATGGGAAATATATTTTATGCAAATTTCTTCCCGTCTTACAATAAACATTTAAAATTATCAGAGAAATTATCAATTTTCAAGAGAAAAAACATAAAAATAGAAACAATATTAAAAAATTAAAAATTAGAAAATATCAAAATCAGGAAAGACATTAAAAAATTAAAAAAAAATAAAAACTTAAAAATAGAAAAAACATAATAGAAAAACGTTTAAAACATAAAAATAGAAAAAAAAAACCTTTACAAACAGAAAAATCAAAAGAACATTAAAACAGAAAAATCAGGAAAACATTAAAACAGAAGAAGCATTAAAAACACAACACCATTAAAAACTTGAAAATAGAAAAATATTAAAAGCAGAAAAAGCATTAAATTCTTTTAAAAAATATAAATACGTACTTTAAAAACTTCAAAATAGAAAAAATATTGGATTTATTTGGTTCCAGAAACATGTAAAAACAAACTTTCATGTCAAAAGGAAATGGAAATCATAAAATTTTAACATTTTAATACCATGTTTGAGATGCTTCCACAAGCACTAAAATCTTAACCTCTTCATGTCTAGAATCAATCATCATCCATCCTGCATATTATCATAATCGAGTTCACCCCAAGCAAGGTAGTAAAGTCACTAAGACACAAGGAATTACTGGATGTGGAAGAGTTAGAAACAAAAATATTGCTAAGGAGTGAGAACAAAAGAAGAGTAATCAGAAGGACAGTAGATAGCAATTGACATTGCATTTAAATTTTTGCAGATTACACATGATTTTGTTTTATTTTCACTTAATACAAAGCTCAAGAACCACTCAAGGTAGAAAATTAATGAGGTGAGTAATATGAACATCTGAGAAAGAAGTAGGTAGTGAAGATTATGAAGGTAGAGAGGATAGATAATGATTGAACATGGATTTGAAGCATCCTTTCAGAAGTCTGTTTCACAAAGTAGCAGTTCTTGGGGAAAAATACGAAGAGGAACTTCCTTTTTACAAATAGAATAAAATAAAAATAAGGATGATTTTTCTCTGTGGATGTATCATGGTGGATCTTAGCTCTAAAGGTCAGAATTGTTAGATCTAAAAAACATAGCTCACCAGAATATTTGCTACAGAAATAGCAACAAAAGAGTGATAAGCTTTCCATACTCTCTATGTTGGAAAGGTGGAAAATAAGTAATCTCTTACAAGGTCGCATTAACACTTTTGGATTCTGTCATATTCCATGTCGACAAGATCTGTGTCTTATGAATAATCAAGAGTGGTCTCCCCTTGTTTCGTTACTCCCCTCTTTGAGAGAGCTATTTCTGTTTACTGGGACTATAAGAGGACACTATATATGAACCTTGTATTTTCAGTTGAATAAAGCTTTCTTGAAGCCTACACATGTGTACTTTTGTCATTACAGTGTGTTTGTAGAAGGTATAATAGCATCTGAAACAAAGTGGAGATGTTGAGAAAAATTGGAAAAAACTTAGAAACAATTCATTTTACCAACATCTGTTGGTCTCAGCATCTTCAGGTCGGAATGAAAGTCATCCCAAGAAGCAAACACGAAACACTAAGAACATTAAACTATACAATCTGTGTATATGTTCAGTAATACCTTATATCCACTGAGAAAAAAAAACAACTATCAATAAAGCAAGAAAAATCGGACTGGAATGTCAACAAAATAATATCTTGTCAAAACCAGAGTCAGATTAGTCTGAATGTAAATAATGATAACTCCTCACCCAAGAAAGCAAGACAGAAATCACAGATAATTTAAAATATACTTAGTTGGTTGATTTTGTTTAGTGGCATATCAACAACTCTATGGGTTATTTAATGCTGAAATCTAAATATTTTGTACACAATTTTATGGCTTCAGCTACAGATACTTTGTACATCACTTTATACTTTCAGGGTAAATATATCTTTTTTAGATATATAATTTTATATTGTAGAGGAATTAGAACTCTGAGTAAATAATTATAAATACCCTTGCATTTATATACATACAAAAATACTCATAAAAAATGAGAAGCAGCAAGACATGCAAACAACAAAACAAGTATCATTTATTATCTGGTTGCTATATGGTGTTGAAGACATGAGAGACAATAATACTGAGTAACATTGTAAGTTTGGGGTTAAATGTTGATCAAATATGGAACAGAATCTGACAGAAGAATAAGATAAAGAATAAGGAAAGTGTATACAGTCTTTCATGTATATTGTTTTATAGATGTGTGTAATAAGTGCCCAGATAATTTAGTTGGAAAAATACAAGAAATGTCTGGTGTTTTCTTACCTTGATTTTTGTTAAGTGTTAAAAGATAAAAGTTACTGTTATGGTCTGAAAAGGAGATTTTTGTTGATGCATGTGTTAATGACCTGTCTGTGTGAACCACTTGTCTGATAGTAAGAATGTGTAGAGAAGTGGGGTTGATTCTCACTGGTTTAGAATTAGTGAATTGACAATATTATAATTATTTTTTGTAACACTATAATTAATTTTTATTTATTTTTTTTATGGACATGACAAGATGATAAAATGTATTGTTGATAACTTTTATCAAATGTATTGCTGGTAATTTTACTATAAAATGTATTTTTTATACTTTTTAGTGTTGTATTGATTGTCATTTTATTATAAAAATGTATTGTTGGTAATTTTTTTATAAAAACTATTTTTTACTAAAAAATGTATTTTTATATTTTTCTAGTGTTTTGATTTTTGTTTGGGTGTTATCTGTTTGTCCATAGCTGGCACCCTAACAGGTGCTACCACTCAATCTCAAAGTAGACCTGGGAACAATTGCAATTAAGAGGTGGTTCCATACTCCTCAAAAATCCAATCTCCCAATCAGAGGTCTTGCTGCTAGATGTTATTTATCTTCATAAGCAGGAATATTAAAATATGAAACATTGTGTTTAAAATCTGAGGTCTTATAGGTGCTGATATTAAATAGGATCTTGACAATATGATCCTTTTTATTTTTGCAGAACACCCAAGAGCAATGACTATAAAAGACTGAAATGTTAAACTTACAGCTGCATTTTTATCTGCATAATTTCTGGCTGCTAGTATCATACAGGCTTCAGCATCTTGCATTCTGAAAAAGACAATTAAAATGTAATGTTATACTGGATCCTTGTTTGGATAGTTAAATTGAACAAGGACATATTTACACCTTAGCTATAATAACAATCATTAATCTTTGTTATTGGTGATTATAATAATAATAATAGTTTGGCTTTTCAAACAAACTTTTAATAGTGTTTGTCATATTTGTTCAGGTGGCAAGTCACAATGATACATGTCTCTCTCAACAATCCAAGAAAGCTAAGTATTTCAAACTGTCTCTCTTTGTCTACTTTTGAACTGATGCAACAGTATATCTCTTTGGTGAGCTACAAACTCTCTTACCTTTGTCTTAAACATTTCTGAATATTATTTTGTGTCAGATCATTTAATCTGTTGTATGAACATTTCCTCTTCATGACAATACTTTAAAACTATGGACTTTAATAATTCAGATTTACTTTTCTGAAATGAGCTACTGATACAAGTTAAAGCATGTAAATTCATGAATAAATTCCTTATCTCGTTTTGTTAAAATTACCTGTGTTTCCACATCATTATTGTTGTGATACTAAGCTAACACCCACACCTTGTTTTGTTATCACACATGAATGGTCCCTTGCCTCCTATTAACCCCTTCTGCTTCCCTTGCCTCTTACTAATTGCTCCCTGACCATTTTCTCCTACTCACTTCCTGTAATGGCAACAGGAAATCAATAAAGGATTCATTTTAACCATTCAACTGTCTTGTCCTTAATCCATCATAATCAGTGATGCAGATAACACAACATAGTGTCAGAAGTGGAATTTTACTTTGGTCTCATTCTCATCTAGTTTTGGGTTTAAACAAATTTTTCCTGGCTGGTGTTCTTGTTTTTATAGTGAAGTTGAATGTCACTAAACCCAACTTCCGGGAGGTTTGGAGTCAAAGCAAAATTGGTCCTTTGGATGTGACAACATGGAATAATGCGCTTGTTTTATTGGAGAACCCCTAAATGCAAACAGCTGTGTAGGAGTGTCCTTGAGTAATACACCTTTTAAATGCTTAAATACATTCAGTAGGATTAAGTTGCTCATATCACCTCTTTCGACCTTAGCATTCACTTTGATCTGCGATATTCTATTGCCAATTCATATTTTAACACAGATCTTGTCCCTTTTTTATGTACTGCAGACATGGTGTGAAAGTATGCATCTTTTCTCAAGAATACCCCTTTACTATCATCCTGTGTGGTTATGTGGACGTTTCTGCCTTTTGTTTTGTTTTCAGTGTAACTTGAGGCCCTGCCTCGTTTATTACTGGATTCTTTTGAGTAGCATCAGCAAAATGTTCACTTTTTTACATTTTAAGCAAGTTCTGACTTTTGCAGAAAATTTGCCCTGATAAAATACTCCAGCAAACTAGAGACATAAACTGCAAGCTCAACCCTGAAAAGATTGTTGTAAGAGCATCCAAAATTCCTTTCTTTGGTCAGTTTATATCAAAGGATGGTATAAAACCAAATCTAAAGAAAGTAGAAGCTATTATATACATGCAGCCACCCACAGATGAAAAACTGTTGGCCATCTTCTTGGGATTGGTCAACTACCTCAACAGATTCTCCCTTTATCTTGTGACTCTGATCAAGCCACTTTGCAATCTGATGTCAAAAGATAATGAATTCATCTGATCAACCCAGCAACAATTGGCATTAGACAAAATTCAAGACAAGGTACAAAAGGCCACCATTAGTTGGAAATTTCCTAACAGTTACTGAGGTTTGCCTATCATCCAGTTCACACTCTTCCTCAGTCTTTTGAACATGAGAAGAGGTTTATCCCTTGTTTCCTGTTTAGGATTTGGTTTCTTCGAAATTCTACATCAGCACTATACTCTTAATACTTGTCCTTTCCTATGCTAATATAATCAAAAATAATAACCCTCTACCTTGAGTGGCTCTCTAGCCTTGTATTGAGTGAAAATTATTTAAAAAAAAAAAGAAAAGGTAGACAGACAACTGAAAAAAGTGCAAAAGGCTCAACAGTCAAATTGTTGGGATAACAACAACAAAGATAATGACATTAGTCTGATGGTAAATTATATACATATTAATAAGGCTGTATCTGTAATTAGGAGAACAAAATATAAAGTTTTATTTTAGAAGTAGCTCATTCTTTTCCATGTTCCTTACAGGTACTAAATATAATTATGTCTTGTCAGCATGTGACTTAGGAGCAATTTGGTTGGCTTACTAAACATTTGATATCGGTTGATTGACCATCAGCTACCATTGCAGTTGTGAGTTTTCTCTTGACACATACGGTATGTAGGGATGCAGAAGTTAATTAACTCCTTTTGACAGGAAGAATTTACATATATCTCAAGGGTTATGTGACAGCTCTTTGGGAACAACAGTCTGTTACTGTTTAGTTTTCTATTAGTGAGGGCATATGACTGGAGTTTTAGAAGGTATTTTATATTACCATCACAAAAGACAAAAATTATTAAGAGCTACAAAGGAAATTGTGGAGAGCCATGATCACCAATGTCCTGAAGAGGCATGGCATACAGAAGAAGAAGAATATGTATATTTATATATTTAAAAACTCACATGTAAAAACCATATAATTATAAAAACTTAAAATATGCCATCATTTTTGACAGCATTTGGAAACTCGTAATGAAAGAAATTTTTTTTTTTTTTTACCTGCATCTAGCAAGATCAGAGTCTTTCAAGGCTGATCCCTGGATGTAGATGACTCTTTGTGCCCACAGTGGTACTTGCAACAGCATCTTCATGGTTGGGTCCAGTTCACATGGTGATAATAGCACCACAAAATAATCCTGAAAATTAGAGTGGAATAAAAGATATGATTCTCACTGTGAGATAAAACTAGTTGAAAAAAGAAGAGAGTAAAAAAATTTAAAGACATACAAAGGGTAAAAGGAAATTAAAAAAATATATTTGTAGTGAATTTAACATTTGATTAACATATAAGAAAGAGTGCTTGATTTTGTTAATATTTCATTATTTATTTTCATCATTGTCCTAACACTATATACGATATGATATGGTAATGGAACTAAAGCAAGCAGATTGAAGTGGCTTGGCACAGATTGACCTTGAACTAGTTTATGCATACACACTAAATTATAATTTTCTCATTCACTTCTGTCATTTATAGCAGTGCTTGGAAGGAAAGTGTGTAGAGTGTGGTCATCTCATTATACCACAAAGGTAACCATCAGTGACCATGGCTTGTGCAGCTGTTTTTAGCTGTTTTTTAACATTCCCCAAATTCAACAACATCATATTTCCAAGATCTTGTCCCTTGCAACTTTTTCCTCGTTAAAAATCAAATCCCACTTGAAAAAAACAAGATGTTGAAAAATCTAAGAGAATGTGATAAGGCAGCTGCTCACGAACCCCAAATAAGGGGTTCCAGGAATGCTGCCATCGAGGGAAATACTGGATAAAGTCTGTGGCTTCAGGGGCAGAGTATTTTGAAGCAGATTAAATGCCAAATTGATACATGTCGTTTTCTTTTTATAGCACCAGTCCAGACACTTTTTGGTCAGACCTCATATGCATAGGAATTCCAAAAAAACATACCAGTAGCTAATCTATATTTCATTAACACATTGAAGTGCCAACCAATGAGGACTTCTGAAGTGATGAGATACTATACTATGAAGTGATGAGATATTTTATTCATATTTTCTTAAAGTTCAATGGTATAGACCCCTAAATTATTATTACTATTATTGATTAGTATTTACTTCATCTTAAGTTTCTTACTTGCTTCTATCACAACTTGACACAGGTCTATCAATCTATAGTAGTGGCTTAACAGTATTTATCAGAAATAAAGTGCAGACTGGAAGTGAGACACCAATTCACATCTCTTTTGTCCCAAACATACCCTGATAATAACATCAGCCAATCTAATGAACTGATCTATGAATACCCGAGGGTTTGCAAAAGATCAAATCTAATCTTAAACACATCACTATTTCATGATCATTCTTGACACCATATCTGTTTTTACACTAGTAGAATAATTAACAACAGAATTATCTTTATTTTATATATTTTTGAATGAAGAATTATCATAGTACAAATTTTGCTTGTTCTTTTGTTAACACATATGTTATGGCCTGCCAATACCTCATAAATAATAGACTATTCTGTTTTGATCATGGGGAGAGCTGGAAGAGTCATATCAGTGTTGTTTGGTTTCAGTAAGAAAAAGAAACCAAGGGTAGAGGAGGTGATAATGCTTTCATGTATTTAATGCCTGCTTCAGTGAAATGGAAACATTTGTTAATACTAATACTAATTATTATTATAACAACTATTATTTCATATTCTTCTTATTGAAGCTAGGAATCAACTCATAAAAATTTTTATTGCTTAAATTGGCTATTATAAAGTTGTAACCCAGTACAAATTGGTTAAATTTGTTAAGCTCAAATGAGTAAGGATGCAATATGGATATGCCATGGGTATATTGTAATCATGGAACTCACATTGAGCTTATTTATTCATTTAATATTATGATATATCAGAAAATTCAAATAGAAAATTCATGAAATTTTCACAGGTACTACTAGTAAACCATTATCATATTTTCCTTTTTTTCTAGTTACTTTTTATTGCAACTTTACTGAGGCTGATGAAAATAAATACTTGACAGAATTAGTATCTATCTATATTTCTGAGATGAGTTATTATGTACACTATTTACATTATTCAGACTATTGTTCTCATCTTTGTTGCCATATTTATCACAACGTTTTGGCCATTGTATGCTCCAGCCTTGTTCAGGTGGTTGGAATGTCAAACTGAACCCTTTATTTCGCTCTCTGGGATAGACTATTCTAGTTCCATGTCTAATGGATGTCAGTTATCAGTTATCTCCTGTTAATTCCCCTCTCCAAGTTCTTTAACTACGCCTTTATCCACTGTGCCATGTGTCCTCAAGGACACATGACACAGTGGATAAAGGCATTAGTTAGATCCAGTAACAGGACCCAAGAGAGTGTGAGTTCAATACCTGGTTAAGGCAGTGGAGAACTTGGAGAGGGGAATTAACAGGAGATAACTGATAACTGACATCCATTAGACATGGTACATGGTACTACAATAGTCTACCTCAGCAAATGAAATAAAGGGTTCAGTTCAACATTCCAACCACCCAAAGAAGACCGGAGCATACAACTGCCGAAATGTTGTGATAAATATGGCAACAAAGATGAGGACAATAGTCCGAATATTGTAAATAGTTGACAGAATTAATAATAATAATAATGACAGTGAGTGATAATGTTTCACCTAAGAAAGAAAAAGTAAAGATAATGTTTCAGCTATTGTTACCAAATTAAATGATCATAAAAAATTAATATGTTTAGTGACCGAAACAACAAGGGCAGTCTTTGGATTACTGCTCACTGAAACTCATTGAGTTGTATTGAGTTTTGATATAATTAACTACCTATTCAAAATGCCAGCACATTAAAATACTTTTAAGAAATTGCATATCATATCAGTTAAGAAACAGAATTATAGGTGTGTTAAAATACTGTAGAACAAAGTGAATGTAACATTAGAAAAGCAAGCAAATGAAGGAACACAAAAAAAAGTAAACAAAATAAGGTGAAGAAAGGCAAGTAAATAAAAGAAGCAGAAAAAAGCAAATAGATGAAAGAAGCGGAAAAAAAGCAAGTAAACAAAAAACCTAAAAAGATCAAATAAATGAAAGGCAAAAAAAGCAACCAAATGAAAGGTGAAAAAAGCAAGCAAATGAAAGAAGACAAAAAAAGAAAACAAATGAAAGAAGGCAAAAGCGAGCAAATGAAAGAATGCGAAAAAAGTGAGCACACAAAAGAAGGTGAAAAAAAGCAAGTAAATGAAATGGAGGTGAAAAAAAGAAAGCTAACAAAAGAAGGTGAAAAAAAGCAAGTAAATGAAATGGAGGTGAAAAAAAGAAAGCTAACAAAAGAAGGTGAAAAAAAGAAAGCTAACAAAAGAAGGTGAAAAAAAGAAAGCTAACAAAAGAAGGTGAAAAAAAGAAAGCTAACAAAAGAAGGTGAAAAAAAGAAAGCTAACAAAAGAAGGTGAAAAAAAGAAAGCTAGGAAAAGAAGGTGAAAAAAAGAAAGCTAACAAAAGAAGGTGAAAAAAAGAAAGCTAACAAATGAAGCATAAAAAACACAAATAAATGAAAGAAGGTGAAAAAGTGAGCAAAAGAAAGAAGGCGAAAAAAGCAAGCAAACGAAAGAAGGCAAAAAAAGCAAGGAAACAAAAGAAGGCAAAAAAAGCAAGCAAATGAAAGTAGCCAAAAAAAAGCAAGCAAATGAAAGTAGCCAAAAAAAAGCAAGCAAAAAAAGTAAGGAAAGATAAAACAAGCAAATAAAAGAAGGAAAAAAACAAGCAAATGAAAAAAGGTAAAGAAAGCTATCAAACAAGAAAGGGTAAAAAAAACAAGTCAATGAAAGAAAGTAAAAAACAAGAAAGCAAATGAAAATGAACAAAAGAAGGTAAAAAAAGCTACTCAATGAATGAGGTTAAAAAGCGAGTAAATGAAAGAAAGTAAAATATAAGCAGATGAATGAAAAAATGAAAAACTGAAGTCGAGAAAAAGCAAAAGCAGATTTAAATGAAAAATGTAAAAAAAACAGTGGAACAAAGAAATGAGGATGGTGCATTGTATGAAAAACAATTAAGTGAAAGGAAGAAAAGGAAAGAGATGAAGGAAAGAAAAGAGAAAAAGAAGTGGTAGCAGATAAAACAAGGAGGAAGTAGAAAAAGAGCAGGTAAAAGGAAGAGAAAAACGTGTATAATAATAAAATATTGACTTTCATACCTGAAGTTTTGGATGAGCATAGAATTCATTAAGAAAATCCAAAACTGTGTCAGCTTGAAGAGTTGTTGTACAAACAACAACATGTTTCTCTGTCTGAGCACGATGGCTGCTATAAGTTCCACCTTGTTTCTGCCTTTCTATCCATGTATAAGCCAACTGTTCAAACTAAAAACAAATATTAAAATTAGCTGTTTTATTCTGAGAAAATCAAGCAATTATGAAAATTTAAATATCTGGGAAGTGTTTTATCAGGGGACAGAAAATGTGACACTGAAATCAAAAGGTATACTGGAATAGTGAAAGATGACTTCCAAAAACTAAGAAAATTATCAAGAAACAGGAAAATTACATTAGCAGTTCAGCACTTTTATTTCTATGTAATATCACTCCTCCTATATGCCACTGGATGCTGGAACTTATTCCAGATGAAGAGTAGACTTGAAGCAAGAGAAATGTGGTTCTAAAGAAGCCTAGTGAGAATACCATAGAAAAAGCATGTAAGCAAGGAGGAAGTTTTAAAGAAGATGGGAACAAAAAGGACACTTATACTTATAAATTGGAGACATTGGAATAGTGAAAGTTGACTTCCAAAGTCTAAGCAAAGTATTAAGAAACAGGAAAATTTCATTAGCAACAAAGAAAAGCATGCTGAACTTTTTATGTAATACTGATCCATATACGGCAGTGAATATTGGACAATCTCCGATGAAGAAGAGACTTGAAGTAACAGAGGTGTAGTTCTACAGAAGGATGCTGAGAATACCATTGACTGAACATGTGAAGTAGAGAAATGCTGAAACTGTTTTGGTCACAATAACTTATGACTTCATGCATACACAGTCATTGATGGCTTCCAAACAGTTTTGTCAATCCAATTTCACTCGTATGATTTAGGTCAATCTTCAGTATGGTTTTTCAGGTACTTTCAAACAGTGCAGCTTATCTCCTAAGATTGCTAACATCAAAAAGTCACCCTCCTTAAACTGACCATGGTGAGATTCAAATCTAGGACTTGTGATTGGAATGCAGATGTTCTAACAACAGCTATGCACTCTGATAAAGCCAAAAGGAACCACAGTGGTTAATATATTGATATTATGTACATAGTTTTTTTTTTTTTTGGGGGAGGCGTCAGCATTTTTTTTTTCAATAAAACATACTAGTTCTTTTGTTCTGTTGTGTTATTTGTAAATACATCATATATACACCATCTATATGTATATGCTTATATATAAATCATAAGTATTTAGCAATGAGTACAAAAGTAATTTGTAATTTTGTTTGAAGTGGGGTCTCAATTTCCCATTTGGTTTATTAACAGCTTTGAATAAGTCTGCTTCCAATTATGGACCAGTCAAATAATCTTATCACTATTTCTTTATTTTCTACAACTTTGTTTTTATCAACATTTTTGGCTTTTTGTTTCTTGTAGCCTTGTTTTGGACTTTGCACTGAGTAAGACACATTTTACTAGCATTTACAATTTTTTAGGTCATGTTTCTTTGTTAGACATGAAAAAGCTCTCTGAGAGGGGAGAACAGTTCCAAAATACCTATATTGAAAAGCACTGAATTTGATGTTGATGGTAGGTAAAATGCACATCATCTTCAGATCAAAGTTTAATATTTGATTGATTGATTGATTCATTTTCTACAGCTTATCAACTCATTGCATTATATTTAAAGCTAAAAAAGAATTTTTTATTGGAAATAATAACGATTTAGTGATACAAGTCTTACTAATTAAACTCATAACTGTGGGGGGAAAAGATACATTTCCCAAGGGTATTTCCATGTAAGTGAATATAAAGAACCCAACTGGAATTGGAACTTGGCTCTCCAATTAACAATTCCAAGTCATTATTCATTATACCAACCATACATCAAGGATTATACCACCTGGTATTCCCAAGTGGTCATCCATCTACGTACTGACTAGTCTCAACATTAATTAACATTCAATGATTGTACGGCTGTGATATAGCCGAAAGATTAATATTTGAAATTCCAGAGAGTATAATGACAGCTCAGTCAGTTATGTGGCATGTGTAATATATGCTTAGGCGATCATGTATCTTTCGATACATGACTGACGAGGCAGATTTTTTTCCACAGTAGATTGCCATTTCTTTCTGTGTTAGACCAGTTGCCATCCAAGGCTATATAACCAGGTATATCCTGCTATTTACCCATAGCTGGTGAGTGGAGAAGAAACAGATTTATATCTTTCCAAAGGATATTAGCACATAAGTGAATGTAATGGATTTGACTGGAATTTGAACTCGGCTCTCTGATTCCTCAATCCGAACTGCTATCCATAACTCCACCATGCCTACTATAATAACAGTTAAGAGACAAAAAAAAAAAAGAGAGAAATTTTAAAAAAATATAAAAATGTCCTATATTGATAGATGAAGCTGCCCAATAAAGTGCATTTTTTTTTAAATTCAGAGTTGTCCTTTAGACTGGCGTCCACTCAAGGCTACAGAGTCCAGTCTACTCTGCATCTAAATCCATAACTGGTAGGAGTAGAAGAGATAGATTTCTGCCTGTCTCAAGGGCATTTGTGTAAAATTGAATGCAATAGGATAGATGGGAATTTGAATTCGGAACATTGATTTCACTTACCATGCCAATAACTGTTATGCCAACCGCACATCAAATATTATACAGATCAAATTTTAGTTAATAACTATATATCAGGGCTGCAGATGTATTGAACCATACTTGTATCTTTTAATGTTAAAAAATAATGCTGGAAACTTTAACATGTAAAAAATCAAAAAAAAAAAACATGTAAAAAACAGACTTACTTGTCTAGGGAGTACAATCAAAGTTGTACATATCATTATCATAACAAAGAGTTGGCTTGGCCAGATGTCAGGGTAGATATCTCCATATCCCACCGTAGAAAAAGTAACAATAACAAACCAAAATGCTTTAAAGAGATCTAATTGTCGTGCACCCCCTCGTTGAAGGTGCTGAATTCCACACACACTAAAATAAGAAAAATTCAAGAATACAGATATATTATTTCTATTATACTATGAAACAATTCGAAATATACATAAAACGGGTCTTATTTTATACTGACATTCAAATGCATCCAAACTAAATTTTGAATTGACATTCAATCAATTTATTTTAAAAGTAACCTAAAAATCCTAATTTACAAGATTGAAAATTTATTTTAAATATAGCCTAAAAAACATAAGTTACAAAATTACAAATTTATCTAATTTTTTTTTACAGTACCATATACCTACAAACATCCAAGCACTTCTCTCTTCAGTACAGTATTGTATGTAGTTGTTATTATATAAAAATATTTGAAACACTGATATTTATGCTACCATGGGTTCTGTAATACTATTTGTTGTTACTGCAGTAAAATAAAACCTAAGAAAGTTTTCTTATCAATAGAAAGTGTTATGTGCTGAGAGACATTTAAACAAGAAGGGTTAATACCAAAAACCTGTAGGAAGAATTGAGGATTTAATTTACACAGAAATGACTTGAATTGTATGTTGACCAGTTTGAACAATGGAAAAATGACCGAGACTTAGGGGGCAATGTTGATTGACACATAACTGCAAATGCAAACTGTAAAGCGAAAATTTCATTTTTACGAAACAACAAATTTGGAGTTGATTAAAAGACAGATGAGAAGGCAGAGAGTTCATCCTAGCTACCAGTCATGATACATCCCATCTGATTGCCTGCTGAAGAGAAGGCTCCGACTTCAGCCTTGTGCAAAACTTTACCAACAGCAGCAAACCAAATTTTTGCCATGTCAACGATAATATCACTTCCGATTTAGATGCAGACTGGGCTGATAATTAATTGCATGCAAACTCTAATAAACCAATTATTGTATGGAGGACTGATATAAAAACAGTATTTACTTTTGGTCAATTTATTCAAGTGTTATTTTTTTCTCAGTATGTCATTGCCCTGCTTGGGCCAACCTAACATGAAGATACCTGCGATGATTTGATCTTAGCTGCCTTATGATCAAACTTAAATCACAACGATTACATTTCTACCAGAATAGTTTCATCAGACTGACTGCCTGATGAATCATTCTGGTAGAAACTGTCATAGCATAAAGGTTGGCACTTCAAATATTTTATATCTTAAATAGCCCAACATTTTCATTTTTTGAAAATTGTATTGAGCACTCTCTTCTTAATTTAGCCTGTCCTTTTGACAAACATCACTTTCTGCCAAAGATTGAATTTATAAAGTATATATAAGTGGATACTTCATGGTCTGAAGATTGCATTTAAGCATGAAACAGACTGTTTGACCTCAATGTCCACATTTATATTTGCATATGCTATATTTCTGATAATTAGAATTTTTACAAATACATATAATATACCATATATTTTTATCATATATATATAGACCAGCACATAGACAATGGTCCCATGTCTATATGCCGGTTTATAGTGACAGGAAAAAATAACTCACCCACCACCACCCTCTGACCATACTTTTCTAATTAGTGTAGATCTGACATTTCATTGATTAATCAAGACATACCCATAAGTCTATTTTTAATTCTGACCTTATGCCCCCACCTCTAACTTTTGGAAAAGAGGTAATGATTTGTTTTTAAATTTCCTTAAAAATCATTTTATCACCAGTTGCCTAACATTGCCTGAAGAAGTACAATCATAGTATTGAAACATGAAAGATTTTGTGTAGGGATTTAAAAATGTTTTTATTATAATCTTTTATAATAAAAATATAATTATATATATATATATATATATATGTACACAAAATGTGATGGACAAATTATTGTCTAAAATAACTGATATCTTATTTTAACAGAGATATTTACCAAAATTACACAAAAATATGCTGAAATACTAAAGAGTAAATTTATTCAATAAAATTGCCATTAGCTTCAACCATGGCCACCTTGTTGGTGAATGTTGCCATAATCCTTGCCTTCAGTTCATCTTTGGTGTTACAAGGAGTTTTGGTGGTCTCTCGTTCAATTGTGCCCCACACATAATAATCAAAGAGATTGCAGTCTGGGGAGTTTGGTGGCCATATGTAGAGGGTGATGTGATCACAGAATTTGTTTGAGAGCCATTGTGGCATGGTGCAGAGTCCTGTTGCCAGACATAGAATCTTCCAGCAGCCACCCTCTTGATCCAGAGCAGCACTCCTCTTGGCACTTGATGTATACTTGAAAAATTTTGATGAAATTTGATTAGGTAGAATAATTGCATTTCACTATCTTCCAGATTTAAAAGTGAATTTTTTGGATGAGGATTTCTCATCATTTACACCACTTATATTTGGACTACTGTCTTCATCTTTGTTGCTGTTATCATAACATTTCATGGTCAGTTCAATGTAGTTAAATCCAGAGTAGGAAATTGAAGTGGACTTAGCATAATGGCAAAAAGAATTTTAGATGCTAGATGTTTTGCTGAAAAATCTCTTTCTAGAGAAAATTTATAGATGTATGAGAACTTCTTTGATAACATTTCTCTAGTTTTATGTCTGTATTTCTGGGATAAGGAGTTATTATATGTTATAGTACGTGCTAATAGGAATATATACTTGAAAAACAGGGTGGATAAAATAAGTAAATGTTTATTGAAAAAACTAGTACAATAAATGTCATCACAAGTCAATCCAGTAGTGAGTGTTACTATTGGAAGGTTGGTAGTTCTTGCATAAGTCTGAGTCATACTCAACAGATTCCAGCTTGTCTCTGTAGTTCATTGACTTACAGATACTTATAGGTAGTTACTACCTATAGTGTAGCCACTTATGGAGCAACAAGTTATTCCATTTCATCATTATTATTTACAAATGGACTATTGTACTCATCTTTGTTGTTGTTATCACAACATTTTGAAGATTATGCTTTCCATCCTTCATTAGATGTATATCAATATGGGTAACCTACAGGAAAATAAAGGATTCAGTTCAGAATTTCCTGTAGATTATTCAGATTGACATACATCTGAAGTACAATGAAAAGCACAATGGCTGAAATGATGTGATAGCAACAACAAAGATGCGGACATTATAAATAACTTTTTTCTGTTTATAAGGTGAGTATTTGGTTAGAGGACTGCTTGTAGATGAATGTGGCTAAATACTGACCTTGTAAAAACTAAACAAAAGAAGGTGGCACATAAAATCATTAATTGTTGTCCAAGCGCCGACTGTGATTTCTGCATTACTCTGTGAAGGTCGTTCTGTAAAATTAGAGTAAAAATCATTTATTAAAAGACATTTATAGAGATTATCAACTGAATATTAAATAGAAAAAAAAAACATAAAATCAGAATAGAAGCAAAGAATTAGCAGATAAGAAAAAAATTGAAGGAGTCTGGATTTGATGTCAGGTAACAGTGAGATGAAATATAAAAAATGTTAAAATATCCAGCCTCACCTGTAATGTACAAAAATTGATAGGTAAACTGGGGAAGGGAGGACACCAGGAACTTGGGTGATGAAGTAAAGTAAGTATGTACCAAAAAAAGATGCTTTAATAAAATGAAAAGAAAAAAGTATAAATGACTGTTTTCTATGAAAAACACTACACCAAATTTTATATGAAAAATTGTTTTTTGTGTTTTTAAAAATATATTTAAAAGTGAAAGAGAAAATAGATTTGACCAGAAAGTATCTATTAATTTAAATGAATAAATGCAACTGAGATATCCAAAATAAGAACAATCTACTCCCGTGGACTAAGTAAAGTGTTCAGTTTGAAATTCCAACATATATGACCTGAAGAAGCTCAGAGCATGCTGTTATGTTGTCTATTTCTCTCTGATTAGTATCAATAGTAGCACAGTTCTCCATGTTACTTTTACCAAATGGGTTTGCTGTTAATTACCCTTTGTTCACCCGTCTGCTCTCTATTTATGTTGTCATTCTCATTTGCATATGATACTACACCTCCCTGAATCGAAAAGGTCAGACACCCTCATTTCTTCTACTTTCTTCCATTTTCTACTCTGTTCCATTTTTGTGACATTCTACCTCTTCTTCGCTCTTGATCTTCCATTTCCACATCATCCAATTTGTTTCTGCTTCTGAATTGATTTGCATGTGCTATTTTGTTCCTTTTTCTCTAGTATAGCCATGTTGTGTCATTTTTGTATCAAGAAAATTTGCTTGTTCTGGCTCAGCTTCTTTATTCTTTCTATACTTCTTCTTTCATTGAAAAGGACATTGTTATGGGGGCTCTGAATTGTCTGCCCATTAATGTTGAAGGGATCAGCTTTCTTCCTGCATGTGGAATGGATCTATAACTGAGAGACATTTTTGGTAAATATGCTTCTAGGCTTTCATTAAGTGGTGAGAATGCATTTAACCTCATTTTCACCATTTGTACCATTCTTCCTGCAATGCCAGTGGTGTCTTGTATGAGATACATCCTATCTGTTTCAACTGCGCACATAAATTCTCATTGCAAAATTCAGGTGCATTGTCAGTGACTGATGTAGGGGTACTCCATTCCTTGAGAATATTGTTCTTAGTACTTGCTTTATTGTGGTAGCTTTTCTGTCTTTTACTCTGACAACCTCTGGCCACCCTGAATACAAATCCACTAATACTAAGAACAATCCCCTATCTTTGATATGCACATGATCCATGTGGACCGTAACCAATGGCTTTGCTTCCTTGGGCCATGAGTGAATTTTTCTTTGCTTGAAATTTTTTTATTTCCGCTCATTTTGGGCATCTCCTAATATACTCCTCTACATCTTTTGAATACCCTGGCCACCAAGCTTGCAACTTTAGTCTTTTTCGCATTGCTATTATGCCACAATGCATGTCCTCATGTACTCCTTTTAATATGTCCCTTTTCAGTGGTTGAGGTACTACAATTATATCTCCATTGCATATTATTCCATTTTCTACCATCATTTCTTTAAAGGGCTGCTCTGCCATCAAACAATTGCTCCATATATTTTTTCTTATTCTCTCCTCTATTCTGCTTAACACTGGGTCTTGCTCTGTCTCTATTTTGAGCCTATTTCAAGGAATAACTTCCATTTCAACCCAGTGTATTATTTTGTCTTCCTTTTTTTCCTCAGTTTCATTCTTGAAATGCAATCTTGATAACACACCTACATGAGGGATAGTGTTCCCTTTAATATACATTATGTCAAAATTGAATGCCATGATCTTTATCGCCCATCTCAAAATCCTTGACAATTTTTCTTTTGGCAATTCTTTTCTCAGGTTAAATATGAATTCCAATGGTTTGTGGTCTGATTTTCATAAGAATTTCTTTCCTACCTAAAAATTTTGTGCCCTTTCCATGCTCCATGTAATCGCCAATGCATTTTTTTCAATATTCAAGTAATTGATCTCAGCTGGCATTAACCTTCTTGATATGTACATGATTGGGTGTTCTTATTGCGATACGGCAGCAGCAATCACCTTTTCACTTGTGTCTGTGGTTAATATTACTTCTTTTTGTGGATCAAAAATCATTGGTTTCCTCCTCAGTATTTTCTTTACTGTTTCAAAAGTGATAGTTTGCTCGTGTCCAGTTAAATTCATTATTTTCCTTGCATAATTTTGCAAATGGCCCTATTACGTTGTTGTATCTTGGAATGTATTTACTATAAAAATTTATCAGCCCCCAAAAGAATTCTAACTCTTTTTTATCTGTTAGAGGAGCTATTTCTGTTATTTTCTTTGTTAATCTCTCGTCAGGTGATATGCCTTCTTTTGATATTTGATATCCTAAATATGATATCTTCTTGCAGTCAAAACTACATTTGTCTTTGTTTATAGTCGTGCCTGCCTTACTCAACCTCATTAAAATTTGTTCCGTTTTAAATTTCAATTCTTCTTTGGTTCTTGCCCCTACGCATATATCATCCTGGTAAATTATCATATATTTTATTTTTCCTAATAAGACTCTTTCAATTGCTTTCTGAAAAATGTGACTCAATGTCTTTATGCTGAACAGTAGACACATTGAAAAGCCTATAGGAGTGTTTATTGTAGTTACTTCCTTGAATTTTTTATCAATTTATTATTTGGTTGTATGTTGCCTTGAGATCAATTTTCCTGAAGTGTTTTATTTTTGCTAACTCGTGGCTTGTAGCTTTGACATTTGTTAACAGAAAAGAGTCTGAACATATCTGGTGATTTACCCCTATTTTGTAATCACCACAAATCCTTAAATCTCCATCAGGTTTCTTTATCATTACTATTGGTGATGCCCAATTGCTACCACCTTGAGTCACTCTTTCTAGTATGGCTTGTATCATTTTGTTTAATTTGGCCACCACCAAAGGTAGGATATGAATTGGAACTTTTCTTGACTATATATTTTGGGTGATGATTCTCTTTTAGTCGAATACTTGCTTTATAGCCTTTTAACACTCCAATTTCATTTTGTGCTTCCATGGAACTGATTAATTTTGCCGTATCTACTTTTAACGCATCAATCCCTCGTAATCTGTGATCTTTTTCGCATTCTACTACTGTAATGGGAATTATTTCAAAACACGTATCCATTTCAAAACTGCCTTGAAATGTGCCCATTAATTTTATAGTTGTTCCATGAAATTGCTTCAATTGGATGTTGCTTTTTTTAATTTATTTAGTCCATCCCAATTTAACCCATAAATTTTTTGATATCAGCATAACTTCACTGCCTGTATCAACTTGCATGATAAACACATTTGGCCATTTATCTTTATTTTTTTCTCTCCTTTTTTGCTTATTCACTGTAAATATTTCAGCCTCTTCTTCAGAGGGCGTTTGTACTTTTTGTACTCTTTCTGTTTTCTTTTTGTATTTGTATACATTCTGAAAATGGTCTCTTTTTTTGCAATTTGAGAATACTTTTCCTAACGTGGGACATTTATACTTGTCTCTCTCATGATTTTTTCCACAGTACCAACATTTAATTATAAGTTTGGTTGTGCTTGTCCTGTATGTTTTGAATTCTTTTGGTTGATTAAATTCTTTAATCAACTCTGTTGTAAAAATTCAATGCTAGCCTCCAAAGTCATATTACAATTTTGTAAAGTTACCAGTATTTTTCATTTGTGGTTCTGATCTTGCAAACCTTCAATTATTCTGAGAAGAATTGACTCCTCTTCTATGGTCATTTCCTGAGTTCCCAATTTTTCAAACTCACAGTATTTAACACATTCTTTTAATCTATGTAAGTACTGTAAAACGGACTCATTTGGTGCTTGTCTTTGTCTCTAAAAACTAGGTTCTTTCAGTAATGACCAATCTTTTCTTTGGTCTTATGTTCTTTTTTATAACTTTGACAATTTCTTCAAATGTCATTTGTTCTAATTCACTCAGGTAACACATTGTCAAGAATTTCTTCACTGCTTTGCACCCAGCAGTAGCAAGAAATAAATTCGTTATCTCCTTCTTCAGTCTTGGTATCTCTTGCAAATGCAGCAAATGTTCTGAGCCATGTCTCTATGTGTTCAGGATCTTCCAGCACATTCAAGCATCCTATTGCCGACAACATTGTTGTGACGTGTACTTCTCTCTGACTAGTAACGATCATAGCACACAGTTCTCCAAATTACATTTAGCAAACCGGTTCACTAACTAATGCTGTCTTGTTAACCCTCTGCTCTTTATGTTGCCCACCTCATTTGTATATGATATCACACATACAATGGCTGGAACATCGTGAGTGTGAAGACAACAGTTAGAACAATGTAAATAGTGTAAATAGTTACAATATTTCATCTCAGAAATATAGACAGATAGTGAAACAATGAATTCTACTGCAAGAAAAATGAAATGATAATTATATTTGCATCCAGTATACAAACAATTATTTACATATGGATCAGCTCTTCTGTTAAAAAAAATCAGGGTTGATTTTTGCTTAGGACAAGAGTGTAGTATCTGTATGCTGTAGGAAAATTGTTACACAAAGAAAATATATATGGATACATATTGCATTTTATATTTACAGAGGGACCTTAGTATCAGTGACAATTTAAGCATCTCTGGACTTGGTTGACTCCATCAGCAAAGCATTTCTCTTCAAACTTTTATTAAACTGAAACTATTTTTTGATGTATATTTGAAAGGAGCAATGTGTGTGTTTATAAGGTTACTCTACAAGATCTACTGGTATCATGTACAACAGTACTAATTGCTGTATAGTTAACTTATCAGTAACTAAACCAGTTTCGCCACCAGGCTTTTCTGGTGAGTGGGAGCCAGTATATTGGTAACCAAATTTTGACTTGAAAGCCATGGAGACTGCAATGAAAAACCACTCCACTATCTTTATGAAGAAGTCATTGCAATTCATCCATAAAAAAAGGAGTCTGTGGAGAGCCATGATCATCTATGTACTGAAAGTCGAAAGGACAACTCTGAATTCAAAGCCATGGAGAAGGCAATGTAAATCACTCCACTATCTTTATCAAGAAATTATGACAATTCATAGATAATAAAGAAGAGGAATCTGTGGAGAGCCATGATTGGAGATCAAATTAAAAATAAACAAACATATTTTCAGCTTCAAAAAAAGAAATATGGTTTCTACATATTTTATTACTTTCCACTGACTTTACTGAAACTCCATTTCTCCTCATATTAACTTTAATTATTTTCTGTATGAACAAACAAAAATTTTCAGGTAGTAGGAAAAAATTCATTTGTTTTCAGCAAGTTTTGGCTTTGGGCTTCAAATCATTATGCACTGGAAATCAGGATAAAAAGAAATGTTTGTGATCAAAAATTAATGGAGACATTACTGACAGAATAGGGCTATTATATATATAATATATTAGCTGCAAATTAAATGTAATGGAAAAATATTGATATACTTACAAACATATTTTGCAAGGCAGATTTTGCCAGCCAGCAATTGAGAAAAACAGGAATAAAAAGATTCCGCAATGAGACGCTAAATATCTGAAAGTAAAATCAAAAAGATTATTAATTAACTCATAAGGCAAAATGTAATCAGAGATGGGAAAGTTTTATTTATTGGTTGAGGTTGTTACATATCAACCAAAGAATCGAGATTATTATTCCAGGCATTTGTATTAATACAATAGAATCCTTATCCTTTTATTTGACCTTGTGCCAGACCAATCTATGTTTTATTAGTACTATAATTTACCTTATATAAGGCTCGAGAGCCGCTTAAAGTAGAGATTATTTAAATTAAAATGGAAGCAATGAAATTAACCATTTCCATACAAGAAATATTTGGCCTTCATTACCTGATCAGTTAGCATTACTGTTGGTTGAAATTTATATTTGTATTGATTGATTTTTTTTTTTCAGAAATATAACTACCTCTATATGTTATTTAATGCTAAAATCTAAATATTTTGTACATAATTTCATACTTTCAGGGTAAACACATGTTTTTTACATATATAGTTTGTAGATGATACAATGTATTGCTGGTAATTTTCTTTAAATGTATTGCTAGTAATTTCCCAAAAATGTATTGTTGGTAATTTTATTATAAAAATGTACTGTTGATTTTTGTTTGGGAGTTCACTGTTTGTCTGTAGCTGGGACCCAATTGGTGCTACAACTCCAGGTCAAGGTAAACCTGAGAACAACAGAAATTAAAAGTTGGTTACACACTCTTTAAAACCTCCAATCTCTCGATCAGAGGCCTTGCTGCTGGATGTAGTTTATCATCATACCCAGGATGATGAAATTTATAAAATCTTTGCAGGAAAATAAATTTCTCAAGTTTACTGTTATCACTCTATCTTGTACTGATGGAACTTTCCTTTTTAATATTTTATTGATTTGTTTTTTTTACAGCTTATCAACCATTTGCAGGTTCTTTTAACATATGGTTATGATGAAGTGTAATATAAGTGAAAGAGGAGGTAGTAAGAAGTGAAGATGAAGAAGGATAAGGAGGATATATAACTACTGAATTAAAAAGGCTAATGGAGCATTCACAGAATTATCCAGACAGGTGTCTATTTTGCAAAGTAGCATTTCATTTTACAGGACACCAACCTAGATGTGGATCATTTAATGCTGAAGAAGGTTTTTAGGTGAATAATTTGTTTGATTTGAACTTCCTCTTTATACGGAGGAAATGAGGGGGATTCAACTTTGTGGACATAGCTTGGTAGGTTCTGGCTGTAAAAGTCTGAACTGATGGAACAAAAGAATGGAGCTCAGCTGTACAATTGCTATAAAAAATTTTTTTCTTAATCATTTCACCAAGGCAATAAAACCACTAAGACATAAGGTTAATGAGAGTGAGAGAATATGAGAAAAAGGAAACATTATTAGAGAGAAGAACAATAAAAGAATGGCAATTAATATGACAGAAGATTGACATTGCAATTCTGTTAAAATGCTTAAATTTGGTAAATAAAACAATTTCCAGTTCAATCAGGCCATCAGTTTCTGAGTAATTTTTAATTAAATATAAACTAGCAAAAATGTTGGTCCAAAGTTGTTAAATCCAGATCTATTAACTACTAATTACAAAATTATTACACTTTTCCTGTCTGTACATTTCTCCATCAGCTATTGTGGCATACCAGTGACAGTACTTGAATACTAATTAGTAATAATAATTAAGCTTAATCGAGATTATCATTTTCAAATAATTATAATATGAATTCTATAAATAGTAACTTAGCATTTTTTTAATCATTTCACCCCAAGCAAACCAATAAAGCCACTAAGATGAAAGGGATTACTGAGTGTTGGATATTATAAAGAAAGAAAACATTATTAAGAAGGAAAGCAATAAAAGAACAGGTATTAAGAAGACGGAAGATAGTGATTGACATAGAATTTAAACTTTTGAAGTTAACTGGAAAGCAAGAAGCTGAAAGAGAGTTCCACAAGTGAGAAGTGTGAGAGAAGAAACTGTTAGTTTAGAACTTATGGTTACATCCAGCCATTGCAACTATAAAATGATGAGATCTTGCTTCCAATTTAGTACTTCATTAAAATTCATAAAACCTAGTTTCCATAGAGAAATTTTCATCAGAACAATTATTTTGAAAATATTTGTAGAAAAGGCACAGGGAAGCTATGTTACAGCAGTGCGAAAGTGACTGAAGCCAAAATAACAGGTTAGAACCAATGACATTGCAGATTCTGTTTTGTATTTTATCAAGATACTCTAAATAGCAGTAGCACCAGACTGGATGTTTGAGCAATAATCAATGTATGAATCAAGAGTAGACTTATAAATATGTAAGATAGATTCTGGTGAGATAATTGTATAGCACAACATAGTGAACTGACTTTACTAGCAGCTGTTAACATTTGATTCAATATAATCTTTCCACTTCATGTTAATTGACAAACGTTAGCACAAGAATTTGCAAAGGAGTCCATCTTGAGGTCATCATCAGTTATGTTGAAGAAGAGCAAGATAGTTTCTCTTAGACGATTAAAAGAGAACAGTTTTATTTTGAAGGCATTAAAATTAACAAGTCATTTCTTCATTTGAATACCGATAAAGTAGCAATAATCTTGTGGCATTTTGTCTGTGGGAGTGAGGGTTCAGAGTGGAGAATTGGTTTCCCCACCCTACAAGTCTGCATAAAGGAATTTAAACTCTATCAGGGTTTGAAAGGTAAACTTATGTAAGGATAAAAAAAATACTTTGAGCATCTTGGATTTCTTATACGTGGCAGATTAAAATCTTTTCCAGAATTCCAAAAATAATTGTTTTGATCAAATCTAAAGAAAGTTAAAAAGTTTGTTCAAACAACAGAATGAAAAATACAATTTTCACTTTACTTTGATACATCTATCTTAAATAAATGTTGAAAAAAAAAAAAAAAAAAAAAAAGTAATGTCTAGATCATTGATATTTATACAAGATGACCCTAAAATTATGTTACAATTGAAAAAAAAAAATTAATAACTGTTATATTTATTTAATAATCTAATTTTTCCTGTGGACTGAAAACTCTGGGTTCATCAGGTACAATTGATGTCTAGACAAAATTTAAAGAAAACACCTGAGATTCCTATGAATTTCAGATAAACGTCATGAAAGTCAAATACTTTACAATTTCGTATCCTAATCTACAGAAGTCTAAGTGACAATAGTGATGCTAAATGTATTAACACCAGCTGACATGAATCTAAAATGAGGTGGAATTGCTTAAAAAAATTGAACCAGGTAATAAAGTGCAGATTGGGATTGGATTATAAAAGAGCATTCACTAATGTACCCTGTTTAAGGTACTGAAAATGCTACTGAAACTTAATTAAAAAAAAAAAAATTAGTCTTATCTAACATATATATATATGTATATATATGAAACAGACTGTCACCACTAAGTGTTGACTTGTATGTTCACTTTTATATTTACACACGCTCTATCTCTGATATTGAGCACTTTATCCCATAAATATAGCACACCTTAAGACTATATTTCTTCATCTCTATATGGTTAATGTATATTTGGATAGCAACCTTTCTTTTAAACATCTTTTGTTAAATATGATGGACAGGGAAAATTTTATTAATTTTTTGATTTAGTTTTTCCAGCGTTCTTACATTTTTTTTGTCTAGTGGGAGTGAGGAAGTACAAAAACTGTCCATATTGTCCCAAGTGCTTTCAGCTACTTCCTTAGCCATTTTCAAGGAGGTTTTGCTTTGGTGTTGTTAGTTTCTTTTCATGTTTTGACTGTGTGAGATATATTATTTGTGTGGTTTTTAAATTCTCATAGGAGTGTTAACACATGATGGCTCAGAATTAATGCTTCTACTAGAATTCAAAAACACACAAATCATACATCTCTCACAGTCAAAACATGAAAAGAAATTTATAACACCAAAACAAAACTCTCTTGAAAATGGCTAAAGAAGTGGCTGAAAGCACTTGGGACAATGGATGATATGGAAAATATTTATGCTTCCTCACTCTGACCAAAGAAAAAAAATGTAAGAATGCTGAAAGAAAATTAAATTTATATATATATATATATATATATATATATATATATATATATAGGTATTATAAAAAACATATGTATATGCACATATACTTGCATGTACATATATATTATTTTTTTCTCAGGTGTTATAAAAAACATGCAATCTTCAGGTACAAACAAACCAACCATTAGAGCATTATAAAAACATGAATTTCATAATGCTTTAATAGTTGGTAAGTTTGCACCTGAAGATTGCATGAAAGTCCAAGTCATGCTATCAACATGCGATATTATGTATATTCACTAATATACATATATATATATATATATATATATATATAAATTACAATATATCAGAACAATGTCAGAGAATTGAATGAAAAAGTGGAAAAATTCTGTGTAATGCATTTTATTCTCAGATGGACTTTGTTGCAGGCACTGCCACTAGTTTGACTAAAATCAGTAGCAAAAATATTTTTCATGTGTGAATGACAGGTATAAGGAAATGGAATGAATTTTGGTGAGGTGATATTACATATTTTTGTCCTTATGTAACTGAGTAACAAGAGAAAATACACAAGTATAACTACAAAGGAAAGCCATTACAATTTAGGAATTATATTGGTGGCACAAATGTCTGTGTGTTTGAAAAAGTTCAGTTATTAAGAGGAAAGATATCCTCATGTCTGGGGAGGTCCCAGTTGGCATTGTCACTACAGCATGCTAGGAGAAAAAGAAAGAAAGAGAAAGACAAGAAATGTCCTGTTTTTATAGCTGTTTGACTTGGCAAAACTGACAAAGCTATGTGGGGGTAACCACAACTTCATAAGACTAAATTAATGCTTTTATTGACAGAATTATATATGTGTATGAGTGGGAAGGGGTAGATATAAACACAGGCATAAGTTATAATTATGTACTGAAAATATAGAAATGCTGAATTTTAAACCTACAACCTAGTTAGTTAATAGTTAATATATTAACTGGTAATATTTACAGTATTTATATTCAAACTATTGTCCTCATCTTTTTTGTTGTTATCATAACATTTTGGCTGTTGTGCACTCTGGCTTCCTCAGATAACCTACAGGGAATTCTGAACTTAAACCTTTATTTAATCTACAGAGGCTGACTGTTCTTGTTTCACTGCTCATGTCTAGTTCTTATTTTTATTTCCACTGAGTCAAGTACACACTAGGGATTGAACTTACAACCACTATGTCACCAAATCCACAAACCAACACCTTTACACACTAGGCCATTGTCCTGTAGTAAACTTAGAATCTTAAACTCTCTGCTGGCTGTCCTGTTTTGATTGATGCTGCTGCTTCAGTTGAAGAGGATATAGTCTGAATATATAAAGTATAAATACTCATCCCCTTAAATTTGGGCAAAAATTAACTGATCAATATCTTCCTTTTCCTTAGTTGGTATCCTTGTCTACATTTTCGTAAGTTTATATTCAATGGTATTGTGAGTACAGCAATGATTCTCCTTGAATGATTTCTCATATGTTGGCAAGAGAATCCCCTACTGCAGCTAAATGTATAGTTCACCTTCTATGTGCCATGTTCCTTCAGGATATGGATGATCATGGCTCTCCATGACTTCATGTCCTTTGGAGCTCTTAGTAACATTCGTCTTTTTGCTATCCCTCCTAATCCCTGTTCAGCCAATGATTCACACAAGCTTTTCAGTTTAAATATAAATTTTGTCATTGTTTCAATATTATTATATGATTTAAGGCATTCTAGAATTATCATCATTATTCAATATTTTGAAAATCCTATTGTGATTCTATCATGTTTCTATTAGTCTTGAAGAATATCAAAGATTACACACTGTCTTCTAGCTCAGGTTTTCAAATATAACACTCAATCAAATAAATTAAATACTGAAAAAAATAAAAAAAATTTCTGATCTTGTTTCATATAAAAAGCATTTGTCAAAAGGATGTGTGTCTGTTTCAAAGTGGCATGGTTAAGAAGAGTCACCGAAAATAATAACAGAACTGAAGCCAATGCACAGATCAGCAAATTCCTTGTTTGGCACCTTGGATGTTATAAAAAAGAATGAATACAATTAAAACAGGCTGGTGAAAAGGAATTTAAAAATAATAGCTTTATTCTGCTTCAGCAAGGCTTCCAACTTCTACAAGAGAAATTTTCTGCTTTTGTATGGAGAACCAATCAAATCTCCATTTGTACAGCTTCCTTACTATTATGGACAGACCAGCTGATGGAAATTAGTGCTATTTAATAAAACCTGTTCATACAGCGATATCTTGGCGACAGTTTTATAACACCGATTCTTACTAAGTCTTCCAGAGAAATTAATACACAGATGAATGTGTGTCACTGGTGTTATTTCCCAAAATACAAAATTTGTAGGATAATGTCTTTTGGGATACAAAGTCATGTCAGCTCTTGTTGGGTTATTTAATATTGAATATTGTATGGGAGCATCCAATGAGGATAAAACTCACTTTTCAATAATAATGATCAACTAGACAACACTCAGTAATGATTAAACCCTTGATCAGTTATGCATGCTTCATTGAACACAAGATTTAACCTAACTGGAGACTTGTATTTTATTTTTTAACATTTGATCTGAAACTGTCAAGGTTAATGTTTTGAATAATAGCTATCTAAGTGCTACTGTCTCAAAGGTAAGGTAATTATGGGAGAGTGGTATACCCAAATTCTCATTCATCCACTCTTTCCTACATCAGCCATTGTACACAGCAGAATACATAATTTGCAAAATCATATTTTTTTTTGGCCCATGTAAAAACAGGTTCTGGGAGATAATTTTTTGCTGGTATTGTGTGGGAAAGTAAAGTAATTATGGGAGAGTGGTTTGTCCAAGTTCTCACTCATTGACTCTTTTCTGCATCAACCATTGTGACATGTAAACAGCAGAGTACATAATTTGTGAAATTATATCATTTCTTGGCCCTGTAAAAGTAGACTCTGGGAGATAAGATTTTTGCTGCTACTGTCAGGGGAGGTAAAGTAATTATGGGAGTGTGGTTTGAGTAAATTTTCACTCATCCAGTCCCTTATAGACCAACTCTCAGGATATACCAAGATACTACTTAACAGTAGAACAGCATACAGGGAGCAATGGATTCACCCCATTTAAACTGAAATCCAAAGGCATATTGGGATAGAAAAAGCGAAGCAAAGTATTAAGAAACAGGAAAATTTCCATTAGAAAGAGAGAAAAGAGTACTGAACTGTTATCAGTCCTCCTACATGGTAGTGAATGCTGGACAATCTCCTCACAGATGAAGAAGAGTCTTGAAATAATGGAAATGTAGTTCTACATAAGGATACTGAGAATATCATGGACTGAACATGTGAGCAATGATGAAGTTTTAGAGAAAGTGGTAACAAAACAGATACTTATACTTAACATCAGAAAGAGATAGCTAAGATTTCTCAGGAACATAATGAGGAAAGAGGGCTTGGAAAATATGAAACTGACAAAACAAGTTGAAGGCAGAAGAGGTAGAGAAAAACAACACATAACCTACCTAGTGAGCTTGAGTAAATGTATGGCCAAATAGGGTTTAGGCCAAGTTTATTAAGAGTTACAAAGGGCAGGAAATTGTGGAGAGCCATGATCACCAATGTCCTGAAGGGACATGGCATATAGAAAAAGAACTTATAACTGATATTACTTCACATGATTAAATTGAGGAAATAAAGTACTTCATTTCAGTCTGAATTGCTGGGATGAGGTATCATTATTCAAATTATTTACAGTTGTATTAATGTCCTTATGTTTTTTGTTATCACAGTGTTATGGATTATGAGCCAACTAGCTTTCTTCAGGTGACTGTCAATCTAGATAACTTTCAGCCAATGTTGATATGAACACTTTATTTAATCTATAGGGTTAGAATCTTCTTGTTCAATTCTTTGGTCTGGTCAGTGGAAGAAGGACTAGCAATAACTGAGCAGTAATAAAAAAAAAAAAAAAGGAACTGTGGAATGAGAACAATCTCTCCCTGTACATTAAATAAAGTGTTTAATTTGAAATTCTCTGAAAGTTACCTGAAACAAAATACATCTGAATAAGGCTGGGGAGAACAACAGCTACAACGCTGGGATAATAACCACAAAAAGGACATTAGGCTGACTCAGCAAGAATAGATAGGTTTGCCTATCATCTGGTTCATACGCCACCATGGTCTTTTGAACATGAGTAGAGGTATATACCTTGTTTCCTGTTTAGGATTGCATTTCTAGTTCCTTTTAAAGTTTTTTCTTTCTCTTTCACTTCCAGTAGCCCCTTGTGTGGCATTATCACCTTCCTTGGTGTGAATTGATTGAAAAAAAAAAACATTATAAAATTTTTCATTTTGGAAAAAACATTTTTGGCATACTTATTGTGTAAGTGTGTTAAATGTTTTGTAAACATATCAGCTGTACATGAGATATAAGCATATAGCCCCTGTAATTTAAGGAAGAAAAAAGATTCTATTTTTATGAGGTTTCAGTCAACTTACCGTGATAATAAATGGTACTGTGTTGACGAGCTCTAGGATGAATTCATAAGAAATTATTTGCTGTAAAATATTCCCCTGAAATAAGAAAAAAAAAAGTCTTACTTTGTAGCTTTCAGATTTGCCATATGTAGATTACATTTTATGAACAGCATGCACATTTATCTTGAACAACTCCAGGGAAATATCCATAATGGCTCATCAGGAAATTACCTGATTTCACAAATCTAAAAGGTCTGATAAATTCATAGTGAGAACAAAATGATTTAAGATTTATTTAAACAAGTTATTAAAAGGTAACATTATTCACTCAATAGAAGGTCCAAGAGCCACTCAAGGTAGAGGGTTACTGAATGAGGTTATTTTAAGGGCAGAAGATAAGCAAGTGCATATTATGCCTGTGAATTTGAGAAAATTAATAAAAGAAAATGTACTCTCTGGTAGAGTTTGAACAATCATTCACCTTTGTCAGGGAAACCACTGTCTGATCTGGCAGGCTTAAGACAATTCTCTGAGCCTTAGTACTCAAACCAAATCAGATGGTGATTTCTCTTTTATTAAATCACTTAAATGTAGACTGGTAGACAATTATTCAATGTTGGTTGCATTTTTTATAAAGAGTGCTTCAACAATTTGAAGTTTTTGTCAAAAATACAACTGAAAAATCAACAAACTGATCACAGGCAACAATGTGGAACAAGATAACTTAAAATTTACCAAAATAATTGATGATTACAAACCAGGATATGTGTATGGAACTATAAAAATACATAAACCTAACTTCCCTCTCCTCCCTATCATATCCCAAATCCCCCACTCCAGTTTATCAACCAAAATCATTAACCAACTCATTACACCATAAATACCTAATAAATACAGCATTAAATCAACTCACAAACTAATCCAATTCTTAAAAACACAAAAAACTAATAATGAAACCATAGCCTCATTTGATGTCAAAAGTTTATTTACCAATGTCTCAGAGAAACAATTGGTATAATTGTAAAGAATATTTACAAGAATCCATCTCTTCCTTTATTAAAAATTAAACCTAACATATTATGGAAACTACTTTTGACATATACCACTGTGGTTCCTATCTATGGCCATCAAAATAATATATACATACAACATGGTGGTGTTTCCATGGGTTCAGTTCTGGGACCAACATTTAGTAATTTGTACATGGCTAACATTGAAAATAAGATATTTAATATCACTAAAAAAATCTCCATCTACCTAAGATATGTAGATGATATTCACATCTTAGTTAAAAACATAGATGAAATACGTGAATTACAAAAAAAAAATACTCTGTTCTTTAGTTCATATATGAACTTAGTAATAACAACAGAATTCCTTTGCTTGATATATCAATAGACATACATAATACATTTACTATCTCCCCATATAAAACACTAATTAGCAGAAACATGTGAATTCTCAACTATAAAAGTGAATGTCCTAACAGTTAAAAAATAGTTATTATACAAAATTTAATAAACTGTGCAAAAGCTAACTCTTCTACAAAAACAATAAACTTTCATTAATAATGACTTTCCTAATTACATTGTTGATGAACAAATTAGATGAGCTATTAGAAATATTAACATAAATCAAAAAAAAATAATACTTCCTCAAATAACCCTAACCATATCAACCTGCTAAACCACAACCAAATTTACAAGGTGAAAAAATCTTAAAAAAACTCATAAGTACTAATATATCCCCCATTGATCCCAGTAAAAAATAAAACTAATTAAATGCTATACTAAATTTAATACAATCAACTTAATCATCCAAAATAACTCTTCTCCATCAACTAACGTTTTGCAAAAGACCAACATTGTATATCAATTTAAATGTCCTTTAGGAGATTGTATCTCTGTCAAAAAAGTAAATATATATCTTGGTTTCACGATGACAACAACATTATCAAGAAGGCTTACATTACACATGTCAGATTAAAGTTCTATTGAACAACTACAACATTTAAAAGATCATTCCTGTCTCCATTCACATTTTAGAGAAATATTAATTGACAATACAAGTATACTACACTATGAAAATAAAAAAACAAAAACTTCACATTCTTGAAGTGCTCTAAAAAAAAAAAATACAATCAACACTGAATAAGATTAATTACAAGTAGAGCAACAATGTTTTGTAATACTCAAATTGTAACATAATTTTTAAAAAGATTTCAGGTTGAGTATTTTAAAACAATAACAAAAAATATAAATTAAGTTACTTCTCTTACATATTCTGAACAGTTAATTTTTAAATTGACTATGACAGAACACATTTCAAGCACACTTACAAAAAAATTCACAATTGATGAGATTGAAAGTACTTTGGAAAATAAAAAAAATAATCAAAAGTATGAAATCTTTCTTAAACAGTTTAATAACAACACTAAAAAATTGATCCCTGAATTTAAGAGGATTAAAATAAAGATAAATAGACATAATATGTCTACATTATTGTGTGTGTGTGTGTGTGTGTGTGTGTGTATATATATTGAAACATATATTGTTAAATATAGCAGACAATGAATGTCTATTATGTTTGATAATGAGGCGTTCTAAGCTTCGTATAGTGCCTTTAGTTTCGGGAGAAAATAAAGACGAAAACTGTCCAACATTTAGATATTTTTTATTATGATGTTCCTCAATCTGAGCTTTCAGCTCACATAAGAGATCATCAGAGTGGTTATATAATTTATTGTATATGTATAATTGACAACATTTCTTTATCTCACATGGTAATTTATATCATCATAGAACTGCATTAAAACTCCTAATCTGTGTCTGCTATTCCACAACCATTATCTTGGCATAGCAAACTTCTATGTAAATATAACAGAATGTCATCTTTTATGGTGAAAACCTGTTGTAATGTTGATGTAACCACTTTGATGATGGCTCATGTGAGTCGAAAGCCTAGATTGAGGAACAGCATAATAAAAAATATCCATAAATGTCACTTATTTTCATTGACAAATATAATTTTAAAATTAAAAAACTGTAATCCTCACATTGAGATATATTATAACTGTGTAATTGTGTAAAGATCAGTTCATATTCAGCACCTGAAGATTGTGTCAGGCATGAAACTCAATATATACATATATATATTTATACACATGAAATATGCCAAAAGTCATGGGATAGATGCTTAATAATGTGCTGGACACCCACTAGTTTGGCAATATGCAGAAATTTAAAATGGTATCAATTCTACAATTGATTAGAAGACCTATGAAAAGATGTAGAGCAATGCTCTCAATTGGATCCATGAACAAACATTAGAAATTTTGTTTTAATGTTTTTGGTTGTGCTAAGAACTTTTCAACACCATTTAAATTACCATTTTTTTTATGCAGGCATATTTCAGGCTTACATCTACAAAAAAAGAAAGTGTATCGGGTCTTGTGAAGTATTGTCTTGTATAATGAAAATATTGTAGAAATACAATGTGATACAGGCAATCCCTTGATTAATGTTTTCAAATAGTGTGTTAAAATTTTTATATACCAAAATTTGATTAGTGCGGTAAAACATTCTTCAATCATAGTAATTGAAAATTGATTTTTTTATAGTTACCAATGTACACATTAGCTACACTAATCAAGTGATTTCTGTACTTCCATACAGTGTAATTTGTTAATGGTCTTTCCACTTGGATAAAAACTGATATGATTAGAAGATTTATTCCAATTTATTATTAACTGTAGAAATAAAAACAGTACAAGTTAGTGTAATAGTCATTATCAACTAGTATAATGGGATTAGGAAATCATGTCTGAATTAATCTAGAGTCCGTTTTTATTATTTTGTATTTTTTTTAATTCCTTTCACATGAAATTCATCATTAATGAGCCAAGATGTTCTACCAATGAATGTTGAGAATATCATGGACAGTGCATAGGACAAATGAAGAAGTTTTAATGAGAATAAGAAATACAAAGTAAATGTTGCTAGCAATATGAAAGAAGAAACTGGAATTTTTAAAACATAATAAGGAAAGAAAACCTGGAAAATTTAACACTTACAAAATACAAAAAGCAAGAGAACCATAGAAAAGCAGTAAGTAACCAATTTGACTATTGGTGCAAATGGTTATGAAGCAGTATAATGTCACAGTTAAGAGTAAATGACAAGTCAACCTGCACCAGCAAACCCAACCAATGCCATGTGAACACACCTAAACCATTATAGATCCACCACCAACCTGCATACTACCTTGCTGGCAAATGGGATCCATAACCTCATTGGGTAGGATGAATACCTAAACTCTAGCATCAATCTAAAACAACAGAAAACATGAAATTGTACCACACCATACATTGCCAGCCCTCCAGGGTCCAATTAGTAATTCTATGAGTTCAGATCATGTGCTGTGTCTGGTGTTGTGGTATGAACAGGTGCCTTGGTGGATTTTCTACTCTCATATACTATAAAAGCAAAAAAATGTTGAACTGTTTCTATTGGATTATATGTCAGGTATCTGCAGCATTGAATGTGATTTGAGCCAGTGTTGTTTGTTTTTAACTGCAGACACCTTTGATCATGGTTTTGAAAATCAAAAGTTGTAGATTTCCAAAAAATTATAGATGGACCCCTTAGCTGAATATGTGATAATCCTGTATAGTGAAATACAGTACTATCCAATTGCAGGTACATTCAGGCACTCTCTCTCAGTCTGTAACTTGCAAGTCAATTTGTGCATTTTTGGTTTTAAAGGGTCAAGAACCTGTTCTAACTTAGGGAAGGTTACTGAATAGAATAATCAAATGAAGGTTGGTAATGAAGGATAATACTTAGGACAAGAACAACACATATAAGATTTGCCAGCGGCACATAGATGTAATCAACTGCTAGAAGTGACTCAAGTGAATTTCAAAATGAATCTCCAACTTCAGACCAACATAAAGTATTTACTACTGTATTTATGTGAATGGAGACATACCCATTATCATCCATAAGTATAAGTATGCTACAACAGAACACATAATCAGTCTCTGCATTGTCTGCAGTGGGCAGTAAATAGCTTTCATCAGGTATTTTTGATACATGTGACACCATAGATTGATGGTTATCTGATGGCCCTAGAATTTCTAAAATGGTATGTCGTTTCCAACTGGCACTCACTTTCATACCCAGATTTCAACTCTGACAATTCATATGATTTTGAAATCAGTGGCCTACCAAATGTTTACAGAGTAAATGACTTTGGGTAATAGACAAAAGCATGTACCATAAATGCAAAGAAAGACTAAGAGCAATGAAGATAGGAAACAGTAGTGTACCAAGATTTCCCATGACCTGAAGAATGAGAGTTACTTATCTCAATTATAGATATAAGACATCAAAGTAGATAGTTTACAATCATATTTGGGATTCTTCTTTGCAATTTGCAACACTCTCCAGTCATGATGGACTGATGTTTCTTGCACTGAATGTCTACTGAGACTCAAGTTTGTCCCAGACCTCAAATGGAATTCATATATCCAATCAATTGCTAAAGATGCAGAAAAAATGGTTTATTCCTTATACTGCTCTAGAAAGTTTTTGACACCTCCTGCCAGGCTGTATCAAATCAAAAATTGGAGTATTACTGCCATATAAGGGTTGAAGCTGATCAACTCACTTTTCAGGCTTGACTGAGTTCAAATGCATCTATGAAGACTTGTGGGAGATGATATTTTACACCCTACAACACCTTTACCACAGACAAAAAACACTAATAAGTCAGTAAGACACAACTGGTTACTGGGGGTGAAAGAATTACAGGGTGCGATGGATAAATTGGCATCTTAATTATGTAAAAATGAATATAACACTGACGTCTCATTTAAACAGATATATTTACCAAAATTACACAAAAATATCTTGAAATACTAAAGAGTAAATTTATTCGATAAAATCGCCATTGGCTTCAACCACAGTCTACAGACAACTTCAGAATCTTCTATAATTCTTCAGGAAGGTCTCCTTGTTTAAGTTGGTGAATGCTGCCATAATCTTTGCCTTCAGTTCATCTTTGGTATTACAAGGAGTTTTGTTATCACTCACTCAGCTGCACCCCACAGATAATAATCAAGGGGTTGCAGTTTGGGGAGTTAGGTGGCCAGATGTAATGGGTGATATGGTTGCAGAAATTGTCTAACAGCCATGACTGGGTTCTCTTTGCTTGTGTGGCATGGTGCAGAGTTTTTCCAGCAGCCACTCTCTTAACCCAGGGCAGCACTATCTCCTCAAGGCACTTAATATAGGCCACCATGTTGAGTCCGAGGTCCTCACCAAAAAATTCTGGAGTTCTTATCAGAATAATTTGAGTGAGTTTTCCAAGCTACTGTACCTTTTTAATCCCAATTAAACTCATTCAACTTTTTCCGAATCTTCTGCACTGTCCTCAGATTGACACCCAAACACTCTGAAATGTTAGTATTGAAGCTCACAGTGCAAATGTGAAGTAGTACAGTATGCTGTTTTCAAATTTCTGGCAAAGTGAATTGCATCATGATGCTCTTTTTCTCATGGACAGTGCCCAACTGACCCTACTAAGCTGTGCAGTTGACAAAATAAAAAAAAATGAAATGAAATGTGTGAAATTAAAAATATAAAATGGCAACAATTAACCCATGGCACCTTGTAGAAAACAGAGACATTATTAAGGAGAGAGAACAATAGAAGAGTAATCAGGAAGACAGTAGATAATGATTGACATTTAAATTTTTGAAGATCAAAAATTGCTGGAAAGTATGGAGTCAGAAGAGAGTTCCATAAGTGAGAAGTGTAAAAAAAAAAAAAAAAAAAAAAAAGTTTCTTTTTTTGCACTTCTTGCTTGTGGAACTCAATTCCTGCTTCTGAGTCAAATTTGATCTTCAAAAATTTAAATGTCAATCATTATCTTCTGTCTTATTGATGCCTGTTCTTTTATTGTTCTCTCTCATTAATGTTTTGCTTTTTCTCATATTCTTTCACACTCAGTAACCCCTTACATACTAGTGGCATTATTTAGGGGGAATGATCAAATAAAACAAATTTAGTTTACTTGTATAAAGCATTTTCATAACCCAACAATCGTTATTCACTCATTATTGCCATATACAAAAACAAAATAAAAGCCAAATTCATAATGATAGCTTATATCACCGGGGGTGTAATGAATAGCAGCTCATAATAAGAAATTGAAGAACCAGGTTCAAATTCTAGTTGAATATGTTACATTTACTTATATACAAATACCCTTGGGAAATGTATGAATCCATCTATTCTCCCCCATCTATGGGGTTAAATAACTGAGTAGACCTAGCTCTTTAGCTGTGGCTGGAAACCAGTCTAGGAGAAGGAAAATTCTGAATTCAAAATCATAACAACTGTCCATGGTCCCTGACAATGGAAGAAACAAAGTAAATATTGGCAGAATAGACCCAACAAATTGGGACATATGATAAGACTAACTTGGGTAATAATGATAAAACACCAAACAGAGAATAGATAAAACAACTTACCTTATAACTTAAGTACTGGACTAATATGGTTTCTGTAAGGCTGATCATGGCGACTGTTAGTTGACAAATCCAAAGAACCTCTGACCGATTCACCCAGAAAATATCATCCCTGAAAGAAGACATAGAAAAATTAAATATTGATTTCTTTTTTACTTATGTTGACTGAATTTTTCTTTAATTTACTTGAATTTGTTTTTTATAATTATGTTTCAAACAATACACTCAATACATGTAAGAGTTTCTGCAGTTAATGTAGTATACAATACATTAACATATTTTTTTTTTTAATTCCATGTTGTTAGACATTGAGATTGCCTGTCCTTGCACATGCATATGAAAAGTTTAAAGACTGTCTTCTCATTGTAGCAGTTGTTCAGTGTGAAGGTAATTAATACTGACAGGAAGGCAGATAAAAGAACTTGTATTTTGGCAGTCTAGCCTGTGAACAGAAAAACACAGATAGACAGGGACAGATACAAAAATTATGGAATAAGTTTGAATTCACCCGTCTGGAAATTGATACAGTATTACTTACATATTAATAAACTAACCAAACTTTCTCTCCCACCATATGACATGTTTCTCTATTTATTGATAGACACAGAGAATAAGTAATTTCTATATCATGTATGCATTGTTAGTGTAAAATAGCAAAATTCAAGAAGGATCCACACATAACTTCCATTATAAAAAAAAAAAAAAAAATGAAAAAAAAAGAGAATGCTGGCAAATAAAGTAATTTTGGCCAATAAAAAATATTGACACAAAGAGACTTTTGATATTAGCCGAAACCTATGTTCGATCCAGTGTGTTGGAGCCTGAGACCTGATCTCACTTACCAATACTCTTTCCATGGATATTTTGGGTCAACTTCACTATTTCCAATTTGCCTGTGTAAAAGAACAAATCAGCAATGAAGAGCAGCAAATGGCTAGTTGCTCATATAAACAGCCTTATTCTATTTATATGTTAGACAGTTAAACCCTGAGGCCTGATCCCACTTGCCAATACTCTATCCCTGGATATTCTGGGTCAATTTCACTATTTCCAAACTGCCTGTGTAAAAGAACAAATCAGCAATGAAGAGCAGCAAATAGCTAGTTGCTTAAATAAACAGCCTTTTTCTACTTATATGTTAAGCAGTTGAACCCTGGGACCTGATGCCACATGCCAATACTCTATACCAGGATATTCTGGGTCAATTTCACTATTACTTAACTGCTTGTGTAAAAGGACAAATCAGCAATGAAGAGCAGCAAATGGCTAGTTCCTCATGAACGGCCTTAATATGCTAGATTTTTATACTGGAAAAATTCATGGTGGATTTGAGAGAATAAATATTTCAGTTATTGTCAACTACTACAGAACTTTTCAAATATATTTATGTATTCTAACAAATCAATATGTGTTTATCTAAGAGAGAGAGAGTATGTAATTTAATCAAAAATGTATTTTGTTAGGTACTTAACAGATTAATGTCATTATTATCTTCCTCATATTGAGGTTTATTCTATATATAAGCAAGTAAATTAATCTAGAGTTTTTTCAGTGTCATTCATTGATTTATTTGAATTAGAACTGTTGTCTTCATCCTGATTATTTTTTTTTTTACATTCACAATGTTTGATTCTTTCAACCTTCAGGCCTTGTCAGGTATTTGATAATATTTTTGGAACTATACACCAAATATTTTATTCATTTCACAAGAGGAGACTGTTCTACTCCTATTATGTATAGAACAGTCTAATCCTATGAGTTGAATAAAAGGTTTGGTTTAAAATTTCAAGAATGTTAATGAAATCAATAAACATCTGAAAAGCAAGAGTGTATTGTGGCCAAAATGTCATGAATATAAAAAAACAAGATAAAGACAACTGTTCAAAGAAATCAGTGTATGATGATAACTGTACATAATGGGAAGACAGAATTTCAAAGAACTTTGAAAGAAAATCCATAGTTATTCTTGATTGGAATTGTTGACAACTTCCTTCCTTAATAAAGACTGTTCCATAATTAAATAGTTTTATTTTTTTCAATTAAGAATGTCTTCCAATGCACAATTACATGACTTGAATATCAAATATGTAAACTTAATTTATCTGTTTTTCTGATATCTGCAATTCACACATGGAGAAAATTATTTTCATTAGAAAATAAGAGTCTGCAAAAATGAATTAATAATGCAGTGATTCAATTTGGAACAAGGCCGAGATCTTTAAGTGAATAACTCATATACGAACAAAGTGAATTTCTGCATGAGAGAGAAAAATAACACTATTTTAAAATTGCACTGCTAATACTTTCTTGTCATTATTCTGATTATTGTTATTAGAAACAAAGAAAAGAGTCTTCATGTTCTTCTATATGCCATGTCTATTCAGGACATTGTCAATCACAGCTCTCCACAATTTCCAGTCCTTTGTAGCACTTAGTAAAGTTTGTCTTTAGTTACCTCTCCTAATCCCTGTTCTGCCAACCATTTACATAAGTTTGTTATGTAGGTTATATGCTGTTTTCCTCTCTCCCTCTTGCTTTCAATATGTCCCTTTGAGTGTCAAATTTTCTAAGTCTTCTTTCCTCATTATGTACTCTAGAAATTTCAGTTGACTAAGTAGAAGAGTCCTTTTTGTTTCTATATTCACTTTGTCGTTGGTCACATGTTCAGTCCATTGTATTGCAAACATCATTCTATACAACCATATTTCAGTTGCCTCAAGTCTCTTTATCTGTGAGAAGATTGTCCAGAATTCACTACCATGTAGGAGGACTGATATTATGTAACAGTTTCAGTACTCTTTTCTTTGTTTCTAATGGATATTTTTCTGTTTCTTAATCCTAATTCTTAGCTTTAGGAAGGCATTTTTTTTCTATCCAACATTTTTTTTACACTGAGTTTCACCCTGTACAAGGCTCAGGGGCCAATCCATGTAGAGGGTGACAGAGTAAAGGTCACAGTGTATGTGGATATGTGAGGAAGAGAATGGCTAACCCTAGACTGAACAGGTTAAGACTGTAGTGATTGGGAAAACAACTTCTTGGGAATTGGTTCCACAGAACAGTGGTCCACAAGAAGCTGGAATTTACTAGTCACCAATGGAATACAGAGGGAATGAGGGTGGTTTGATAGAATACACATAGAATGGTGAATCCTAGCCATCAAAGAACTGGCAGAACTAAAGAATGCAGTTTGTGGCTTGTGATATTTCATCTGTGGGAGAAGCATTGCAGGGTAGAAAATAATTTGTCACCCACAAAAACTTTTGGACTCCATCAAGACTAGAAAGTGAGAACTGGGCAGATCCTGCCCAAGTACGACAGCTATACTCCATTTTAGGCCTGATCTGGCTCTTGTAAAGGTAGAAGATAGCACAAGGAGTCAGCTACTAATGGGGAACCAACTATTTATCCTGCATCTTTAGCAATGGATCATATTTTCTGATATTCATTTCCTATAGAAATGAATATCAATCTAACATATTTCGCTTTTATTTTAAATCAAACAACAGAAAAATAAAAATACCAGAATTTTCTTCTTCTTTTTCTCCATATCTCATTCTTTGATAAAGCTTTAATAAAAGTGAAACGTTCGGTTAGAGTGATAATTGTTTTCTATCTTACCATTCTGTCAGATTCCAATCTATATTTGATTCCAACTCTCTCTCTTGCTCTCTCTCTCTCTCTCTATATATATATATATATATATATAGTATGGAAAATTGGTAAAAACTTTTGTGCTGCGTTTCATCCGTTATGGTTTCAACAAAGCCCAGTCCAATGAAATCATAATGGATGAACCATGTCACAAAACTTTTTCCCAATTTGTCATAGTATTTTTCTAAATACTGTTTTTTTGATACATAAATTTATACAAAATTTTTTTTATATATATATATATATATAAAATGAAATGGACTAAACCTGACAATTATTTTAACATATTTATTGTTTATATGTTAATTTTTATAGATACAAATATTTAAGTAAATGCTCTGTTTATAATAAATTCAGGTTGGTAAATATTGTTAATACTGTTTATTATAAACAGAGCATTTACTTAAATATTTGTATCTATAAAAATAATGTATAAACAATAAATATATTAAAATATGTATAAGTTGGGATCAAATATAGACTGGAATTGATATGTATTTTAATCTGACAATATTTCTTATTACTATAAATATTATTTTATTGGAAACACATCTACTCACTAAAATAACATTTATTTTCCAAAGAAGAGTCTGCAATGTTATTGGTCCTGACCTAGCATCTTGACTTCAGTTACTTTTCCAGCACCATGACATGGTTTCTTTTGGTCTTTTCTATAAATATTTTCATGGCAGTTCTAATAAGCTCTTCTCCTTGGTATCTAAATTGTGTGAAGTGTACTATTAGATTGGTTACTTGCTCTCAATCACTTATTCTTGAAATAGATGTAACCATAAATTCTATTCTAATAGTTTATCTTTACAGGTAACTGTACATCTCCAGTCCTACAGTGTACACAAATTTTACATCATAATTTTTCCAATCTACTTGCAAATCACACAAAGATTTTGAAGTTAAAATTTGCGTTTATACACTGACGGTTTTTTAAAGCGTTAATTTTTTTTTCTCAAAATCAATTGATCATATCTACACCATAACAACTATTCAAGTAACATCTACATTGTATTAAATATTATAAGTAATCTCAAAATACACTATTTATATTATTCGGACTATTGTCCTCATCTTTGTTGCCATATTTATCACAATGTTTAGGCCGTTGCATGCTCTGGCCTTCTTCAGGTGGTTGGAATGTTGAACTGAACCCTTTATTTCAGTCACTGGGGTAGACGGTTCTAGTTCCACGTGCCATGTCTAATGGATGTCAGTTATCTCCTGTTAATTCCCCTCTCCAAGTCCTCCACTGCCTTAACCAGGTATTGAACTCTCACTCTTTGGGTCCTGTCACTGGATCTAACTAACATCTTTATCCACTGTGCCATGTGTACTTAAAGGGTTCAGTTCAACATTCCAACCACCTGAAGAAGGCTGGAGCATACAATGGCCGAAACGTTGTGATAAATATGGTAACAAAGACATGAGGACAATAGTCCGAATAATGTAAATAGTGTACATAATACCTTATGTCAGAAATATAGACAGATACTAATCTCAAAATGATTTAAAACATGTGAGAGGCTGGGTGTAAGTTATATGCAAGTATGATACACTTTATATCAGGAATTCTGCACTTATAGATTTTGGAACTATAGGATTCCTTTAACTCAATAATCAATAAATACCAGGAATGACAGTACATAGGCTGACTTTTACCCAACTATCAAAGTCCAAAAATAGAATGAAACAAATGTTAAGAGACATGTGGACACAGAGTTTAAACAATAGCAATACGTGTAGGATTACCTCCACTTGGTTAACAAGATGCCACTATTAAACAGCTCTAAAAATGGGACACTTCCTGTTTTTTCTTCTTTCATTTCGGCCATTGGTAGTAAAAACACCAGCATGAGATCTGTTCCCAGCTTGTGGGTAATATATTTCCTCAGGGGACTGAAATCTATCATACACACATACAGGCACACACAATTGCTAAATTTTAATGTCTTTTGTCTTCAGCTTTTTAGTATATTTAATTTATTAGCCATATATAAATACATGAAAATATTGCCTTGTTGAAACTTATTCCATTTTCTTACACCTCTACAAGTAATGGAAATCTGTCATTTACATATGTAAATTTTGTCTGCCACTGCTTTTAGTTCAACTAGGATAAGTTTCCCAACATACATAATTCACATATTTTGATAGAATTAATAGTTTCAGAAAATGTTTTTACTGTAACAGATATTGGAATAAAAAATGGAATTTTCAAACCGAGTTCAAACTCTACCCTAGCCTCCTGCATTGACTTTCCCAAAAATGCTTCTAGGTTTGGTTTAGTTTGTTTTATGGCATATCAACTTCAATGAGTCATTTAATGCCAACAAAATTTTTATTGCTGGTATTTTTTTTTCAAAAGAATGTATTGCCAGTAATATCTTTTCTTTCAAAAATGTATTGCTATTAATAATTTTTTTACAAAGTATTTCTGGTATTAAAACCTATTTTTACACTTTCATAGTATTTTGACCCAAGTTTGGGTATTAACTATTTGACCATAGCTGGGACCCTAATAGGTATAACCACCATGGGTCAGGGTGGACCTGGGAACACCAGCAATTAAGAGGTGGTCCCACGCTCCTTAAAACCTCCTGATCAGAGGTCTTACCCAGGACGTGGATGTAGTTTATTGTCAGACCCAGGACAGAAATGCTTTTAGGTAAGGCATGAATCCTTCACATTTCTTCCCAGCTATAGGGTAAATAGCTTCAAAACAATTAGAGAAAAATATTAGGTTTTAAAAACTGTGACTATAAAATGTTTGCATTTTACATGGACAAATTTTTTTAAACTACAAGCTATTTTCTTTGGAATAATTCTGTTTCTAAATTTTTCTAATTTAAAGCTTTTAAAAGAAACTAAGTATTTAATAGCGCTTCAATCTTCTAACCTCTTGCAGTAACTATATTTGGTTTTAAAAACTTGCAACTATAAAATGTTGGCATTTTACATGGCCATGGTTTCAAAACTACATGCTGTTTTTCTTTGGAATGGTTCAGTTTACAAATTCTTCTGATTCAAAACCTCCAAAAGAATTTATTTGTTCATAAAAATATTTTGAAAGATGAGGTTTTACAAGAAAAAAAAGTTTTCAATAAGTTAAAAACAATTTCAATTTCTTATAAATTGCTTAAAGAAGCTGAAAAATGATTTGTACACATGTTCAAGATCTAAGTATTTAATAAATCTTCTAGCTCCTGTAAATCAGTGTCTAGCTCCTTTTCTTATTAATATTTATTATTTGATAAATAAGAAAAAAGCTAAAGTAGATAAATGATTTAAAGATTTTTGGTTCTAATGAAATGTTATCATGTATATTGCCATGTTCTTTGTAGAATAACATGTTAGAATTAGCCACAGGTTGACAGGAGTATATGCTGCTTTTTTTGTTAATAATCCTGTTTAGTTATAGTAAAAAAAAAAACAGACATAGTTAAAAGGGGCAAAAATTTCAATCTAATGCTCCTCCCTCAAAAAAAAAAGCAAAGAGAAGAAACTAAAAGAATGAGTTAACTAGTTATGAGTCCTCCTTCATCAGAACTTGATGAAGGAAAGTAAAATATTTGTACAAAACCAACTAAAAAGGATCCTTCCTGCCACAATTATGTATAAAAATATGTATTTATATGAAAACAGGAAATTCTTGAACTTTAATTTTTCAAGTGTCTTATTATTGTATTATTTTAATTATGTCCATTCCTTTTGCTACAATAAAATTTTATTCCTTAAAGATCATAAATTAATTCTGTTTAGTTAAACATAAGCCAAATTAAAGCTTCGCTAACTCAACCTGTCAAACTTTGTAAAATATACATGACAAAAAAAATTAACAGTTACACTGAAACCTATCTAAATAAAATGTCTTATGAATGTTACAGAATGCCAAGGCCAGAATTGTCAGCAATTTGCCAGAATACCTCATGGGTATGATATCCTGACAGTGATGGATTGCCTTTGTCTCGGTTTTGGATACAAGTCCATGGCATGACTTCAACAGAGAGCCACAAGAATTTTTAGATATCAATATACTTTGTATAGATAGCTAAGATCACTCAATGAGTGACATGTGTTTTTGCAATGTCATTCCTCCCACTGCCTCTTAGAATCCAAGCTGTCATGTCTATCCCTCTCTTCTATCAAAAATGAGTAAGAAAAAGAAATCCTTTTTCATTAATACCACTTATGCAGTAGCATGGGGACCCAGAGACAACACAAAATGTAACAGATCAAATATAATTTGATATTACAAGTCATGATTATTTAAATTATTCAGACTAATGTCCTTATCTTTGTTATTATAATAGCATTTTGGCATTTATGTGCACTTGCCTTATTCAGGTGTCTGTTGTTCCAGGTAACCTTCAGGCAATCTTGAACTCTTTATTTAATCTACAGGGACAAATTCTTCCCATTCCACTGTCCATGTCTAGGGATATCTCACCTTGTTCCTATTTAGTATTGCATGGCTATTGCTCACCTTGCTTTCACTAGAGATTGAACTCACAATTATGAAGTCATCAAATTCAATACTTTAATCTATAAGGCTGTTGTCCCATTGTTGTAAAGGTGATAATAACAACATTAATGATGAAGACATTAGTGTGAATGTAAATAATTATAATTTCTCATTCCAGTAATTCAGTCAGAAATTACAAGTTTCCAATCTAAACTTTTACATATTCTGGATCTGATCAGTCCATCAGCTTGTGTGCCAATCTTATTTTAGCAAGTAGTTGTTATTTTATGCATAGGTGAGACAAGGTGTAGATTCCACTTCTCATTTTTATGCCATTTACTTAGGTTAAGAAAGCCAAGTCTGACTATTTTACCTCTAGTTTAGAGGAGATGAAATTGAGTTGTGCCTTTCCCAAGGGCATTAGTGCAAAGTCAATATAAACTGTCTTAAAATGTATACTTAACTCTTCTATGTGATGTGCCCCTTCAGGATGTTCGTGATCATGGCTCTCCACAACTTTCTGCTCTTTGTAGCTCTTTATAAATTTTGTCTTGGCTATCCCTCCTAAGCCTTGCAACATTCAGGTTATTTTTACATTGTCTGTTAAGTAGTCATATGGATCATAAAGAAAACTTGGAAAGTTGTCTTACCAATTAGGCTACAGGCAGCAGATGACATTCAAATAGTCTTACCTAATTTATTCAGTGACATTGTTTAGGAATAGCTACATTTGTCATCTTCTGATTCTATGTACCATGTCCCTTCAGGACATTGGCAGTAATGGCTCTCCACAACTTTCTGTTCTTTGTAACACTTTATAAATTTTGTTTTGGCTATCCCTTTTTAATACTGCTTATCCATCCATTCTCTCAAGTTTTCCAGGTAGGTTATGTGTTGCATTCTTTTATCCCTCTTGCATTCAATCTGTACTGTGAGTATCAAATTTCTCTCCTTATTATGTGCCCAAGAAATTTCAACTATCTCTTCCTGATGTCAAGTCCAAGTGTCCTTTTTGTTTCCATTATCTCTAGAACTTTGCTGTTGCTCACATTTGGTTCATGATATTCTCAGCATCCTTCTGTAGAACCACATTTCTGTTGCTTCAAGTATCTTAAATCTTAGGGTACTTGTATCCTCAAACTTTTACATACACATTTGAAAAATTGAAGCTCTAGAATTTCTTATTTTCATATAAATGCATATGCAATTTTATATATAATTGTTGCATGTGGATGTAATAAGAAGTCATTGCTTTAATGATTTGAATGTTTTATGGCATATCAACTCCTTATGGGTCAGTTAATGCTGAAATTTAATTTCCTTGGGAGCTTTGGAGTAAAATATATGTTATTCTGCTTTCACAATTGAATACATTGAAATTGATACTCATGTTTGTGTGGACATCATAAGAGGCAGTGATATATGTGCTTTGTGTCATACTTTTTGCTGAAGTTATAGTTTTGGAATACAGTTTGATTTCTTTAAGAAATTCTAAGATATTATATGGATTAATGTCATGAAAGGGTTTTTATGTTGATTGTGGGTAATTTTACTATAAATAGGTATTATTGATAATTTTTTTATATAAAAATTTATTAATGGTATTTTTACTATAAAAATGTATTTTTATATTTTCATAGGTTTTTGCTTGAGTGGTTCACTATTTGCCCATAGCTGATATACTAAGAGATACTACCACCCTGGATCAGTGGGGACCTGGGAACAGCAGTAATTATGAGGTGGTACTATGCACCTCAACACCTCCAATCTCTTGATTAGAGGCTTTGCTACTGAATGTAGTTTTTTTTTATCAATCCATGAGTGTCATGGCTTTAAGGTTTTTACTAATGAATCATCCTCATTCTGTCTGCATTCGAGTGGTAAAAAGTAACTTCAAATTGGACAGCTTCTTCCCAAAAAGCCTTACAAAGAAAACTCCCAAGTGGATGCTTCACTGATTACTAATCATTTTAAGTCTCAGATCAACAATTTTCTCCTTTCAACAATTTCATTCATTAATCTTCTAACTTGGGCCTTGTATTGGGTGATGAGCAGTAAAAGAAAAGGCTGAACTGTTAACTTTCCTTCTCCCTTATCTCTATTTTAGATATTTGTGCAGACTGACACTCTCATCATGTTAAAGCTGCACTGGTAAATGGTGCAGAATTAATGCAAGACCGTTAATGTCATGTGTATAACTTTTGTTGCATTATTGAAGCAGCAATTAGAGGGAGTTAAGTAGTGACAAGAACAGCCAAGTAGCAATCACGGGGTGACACCTTAGAAATTTTGGGTTTTCAGGTTTTTGCTTCATCCATATATTGTAATTGTAGCTAGTTTTTTTTTTTAATACATATGAAAATATAAATATATAGACAAAAAGTAATTTATAAGGAATTAATGGATTTTATTTATAATCCAACATTATTTCTTATTACTTAAATGTCAGATTTAACATTGGTTTCTCCCTACCAGAGAGATGCAGGTTCAAACCTTGCAGGAAGGCATAATATTTTTTATTAAGACTCTTAAATGCATAGAGCCAGTAGATGTAATTAAAACTATTTTAAAAACAAAAAAAACTATCACACTCTGATTTTGAGAATAAATGTCCTTTTTGTTTCAATTTTCCTTAAGACTTCTTCATTGCTTACACACTCCATCCATGGTATTCTCAGTAACTTTCTGTAGAATCACATTTTTATTGTCTTCAATCTTCTCATCTGTGAGGAAATTTACTGCCATATTAGGAATGATATTACATTGTAATTCAGCACTTTTTCTTTTCTAATAAAATTCTCCTGTTTTTTTCATATTTTGTTTAGTCATCATTTGCTATTCTAAAGTGCATTCAAATTTCAGTTTCTCATTTTCCATCCTCTATTAAAACATGTCCCAGATATTTAAACTTCTGTACTTAAACAACAAATGAAATGTTTCAAATCTGAAAAAAGTAATTTAAAATGTTGTCTGGATAATAGTCGATATCATTTTAATTAAGATTTGCATATTTTTTTTTTAAAGCTTTTGAATTAAAAATTGAATAGTGTTATTTACTTACCAGTTTATACTTGAGGATTCATTTAATTTGTTTTCATTTAGGCAAATGCTGAAAGCAAAATAAACAGATATAAAATAGATGAATTCTCAATACTGTCAATGGATAGGCTGGATATGACAAAAAAACAAATAAAATACCACTTCAGATAATTCATTACAATGTAAAGAAGCAATTATAATAAGAAGAGTAAATTTCCAACACCTAAAAAAAATGAATTTTTAATCATTTTGCTGCAGAAAGCGGATATATTGGCTTAAAATTTTATAACTATGGAAAGCAGATTTATCCCATGGCTTTGTAAAAGCCTCTCCTCATGCTGTGAGAAGCGAATATATTTTTAGTATTTTTTGATGGATAATTAACATTATTACAGGAATGATCATGAAATTTAATTACACAGTGAAAGGGTTAAGCAAAAAGAAAAAAACATCAACCAACAGTCCTGGACTGGATGAGAGTATCCTCAATTACATTTATATTAACTAAAAAAACAAAAACAAGGATATGATATGCTCATATTAATTTCATTTTGAGAAAAATATATCGACTACAGCTACTATAAAAACTTTTTTGTGTGACACGAGTGATCATGGCTCTGCACAACTTTATATTTTTGCAATGTTTGTCTCCTTATTACCCCGCCTAGTCTATAGTCAGCCATTTATTGACACAAGCTCATTAGGTAAGTTTACAATCTGTTTCTCTCTGTCCATCTTGCCTTCAATATGCTTAGTGAGTGTCAAATTCTTGAAGCCCTCTTTCCTCATAAAGTGTCCCAAAAATTTCAACTGTCTAAATGTTCACCATATAGTCAGTTTTAGATCCACTGGAGTGACAAGGTGTAATCAACTTATTTTTTTTTCTCAGATTAGGTCATTTGCAGTGGCGTGCAGTAATACAACTCTATTTTCTTGGTGTATGATGATATTTGTTTGGCCTTGAAAAATATTGCACCATCCATGATTGCATCAGATTTTTATCATGCCCTGACACTATTGTCTCAACTGCCAATTAGTTGTCCTATGATCATTGTCTGGGGTGGACGTTACTCCAAGGAAGTGTACAAAAATTGTAATGCTGCATGAACACACTGGCAAGCCTTACCAGTGAGCAGATCAAAGTACTATAGACTGAACCAGAGACTTTCCTAATTAAATCCAATTGAGAATCTGGGGTCAATCTGCAAAGAATGACTTTGTGGAATGGACATACAAAGTACTGACATGTGAACTGAGTCATATTTCATAGGAAAAATATGAAGAAAAAAGTAAATAATAATGGAATTGCTCGTTTTGTTTCAATTAATTTGCACAAGGGTGTAAAAGTCTTTTCTTTTCCCAGTTTCTTTAAAACTACCTTGTTGCAAACATGTTCTGTCCATGATATTCTCAGCATCCTTCTGTAGAACCAAATCTCTGTTGCCTCAAATCTTCTCTTCATCTGTGAGTAAATTGTAACAAACTTCTCTGGTAATAAATGATGGAACAAAACTACTATTTCTATGTGCTATGTACCTTCAGGACGCAGAAAGTTGTGAAGACTCAGGATTGCCTATCTCTTGTGGTACTTAGTAGTTTTCCTCCTCTGGTAAGGCTGCTACCCCACCTTCTATTCTGCCATTTACTCACATAAGCTCATTTGGTAAATGATTCACTGCCTTCCCCTATCTCTCTTACCCTCAATATGTCCCATGACAGTTAAGTTTTCCAAGTCCTTCTTCCTCATTATGTGTCTGTTATGGAGTGATTTCACAGTGGAGGCTTGTATTTGTACTAAGTCGGTCCTAAAATAGGTTCGACGTACAAAACGTTAGGAACATGATATAACAGGTATAACACAGAGAAATCTAGTGGTGGTCGCTGATACTTTAGTATCCGACTAACGATCGTCCGGCATCGACTGACTGACCGACCCACTGAGCAACTCCTTACTCTTACTACTCCTACTTATTATAGGTGGGAGAGTCTATTAACTATAGAATAGGTGTGTTCCACTATAACAGTGTCTAAGGAGTTCCAGCTTTCTCTTCCTGATTCCGGATATAAGTTTTCTTTCTGTTGCCATTTTCTTTAAGATTTCCTCATTGCTTACTTGCTTTATCCATAGAATTCTCAGTATCCTTATGTAGAACCACATTTCTACTGCCTCCAGTTTTCTCAGACGTATAAGACAATAGTTATCACACAGCAATCCAGCACTCTTTTCAGTGTTTCTAATGAAATTTTCCCGATTCTCAGCACCTAGTTTAGCATTTGGAATGCTTCTTTTGTTAGTCCAATTCATGTTTGGATCTTGGTGTCACATTTCCCATCTTCTGTTAAAATGCTTCCCAGATATTTAAACTTATTCACTAGCTTGATGTTTATATTTCCAATTTGTAACTTGCATTGTGGGCTTTTTCTGTTGTTGATGATCATAATGTCTTTTTGCAGTTGATGTTTAGTTCTTTTTATTTAATTTCTTCTATCACCCTGACAAGTAGTTGTTTTTCCAAGTCAGCCATCAACACAGTGTCCCCTGCATATCTTATATTAAGATTATTTCCACTGGTCATAAATCCTTGGAGGGTCTCCATTTCCCTTAGGATAACATTGCTGTAAAGGTTGAATAGATCTGGGGAGAAGATACATTCTTGTTTTACATCCCATTCTATTTTTGTATAGCTACTCAATTCCTTTTCTATCTTTATGCAGGGGGTTTACTCCCAGTTTAAGTTCTATATTGTTCTAACACCTTTTCCAAATAGATTGAGTTTTCCTAGCAGTTCAAATAGATCCTTGTGCTGTTAAACTGAAGTAATGGAAGTTATATACAAAAAGTAATATTTTTATTTAATCTTTTAAAATAAAGAAACTGGTAATGTAATCAAAATTACAGATGCTCTCTGTTTTATAATTGTTGTAGCCTGTTTAGGGCCAGACACGGAAGACGAAGGTAGGTTGAATAAGTGTATTGAAATAACAGATATATACAAAGCAAGAGTGTTAGTAATAAGCAGATAGAGGTGTAAGTCTGAACGGTCAGGTTGCACTGTGTCTCTGCTCCCAACTGACTCATGCAGTTAGTATTTATGAGAGGAGAAGAGTTCATTCTACCACAACAATAATGACACAGAATGTTATTTTTTCATTTTAATGTTATCATAGAGCTATTAATCTGTAATATTTTAATTTTTTTCAGAGGTGAGTGGTGTCATGTAGGCCAAGTACTGCTCTTCAAATTTTCTTTCAATGCCAGAATAAGATAGCGGCATCCATTTTGCCTCCAGTCTCACAAATGCCGGATGTGAGAACATTTCCACAGTGTTTAACTTTATATGAGTGTTTTTTTTTTTCCAATCTGTTATTCTATTTTCAAAGTGCATGACTGTATCTGCTAAAAATCCACCAAGTGCATTACTTGTCTGCAGGGAAAAGAGGAGGCAGAAAGATATTTAAAATGAAAACCTCAAAATAAGAATGTCATTTTCACAGCTTCTTTTTTAGGATGCAACTATCAGAACTCCATAAGTGGAAGAGAATCTGTAATAATTTATATTGACCATAGACAACAAGCCATCATTAACATTTAAAAATTAATGTACCTTTCATAATTGTTTACTAATAATGGTAATATTGTATCTTTCCTATAGTTATTTTTGATCATTTTGTCCCAAGTAAGGCAATAATGCCACAAAGATGCAAGGGGTCACTCAGAGTGAAAGAGAATAAGAAGACTTTAGTGAAGATAAAAGAACAATAAAAAACAGAGTTAAGGAAAACAGAAGATGGCGATTGGCATTGCATTTAAATTTTTGGAGATTGTAGATGGCAAGGAAACAAGAAATCAGAACAGAGTTCCACAGGCAAAAAGTGTGAGAAAATAAACTATTAGAATAGAACATACAGTTGCATCTATCTAGTTCAACAGTAAAACGGTGAGACCTAGTTAGGGAGGTGCCCTCCCCAAGAGTCTTTATCTCACAGCAGTAGCTCTTTGGAAGAATCTCTCAGAATAAGACTTCCTTTTTATCAATGGAATATAAACGGAATGAGGATGATTCAGTCTTGCATATGCGAGATGGCAGGTCTTAGCAGGAATGGTCTGAAATGATAGAACCAAGAAATGTAACTCATCAGAACAATTTCTATAGGAGTAGCAATAGGCTTGAGATATTTAATCTGCCAGGTGGAAAATAATCCATCACTTATAAGGCTATATAAATACTTTTGAACACTGCCCAGACTGGAAAGAGAGAACCGGGCTGCAACAGTCCAGATATGGCAGCAATGTTCCAATTTTCATTCTGATCTGGCTCTTGTAGAGATAGAGAATAGCAAGAGAAGTCAAATATACTTAGGAACTGACCATTTTCCCAACATCTTTAGTGATGGATTGTATATATTAATTTCACTAGAGGTTTGGGGTGAACAGTCAAAACAAAGAGTTTTCTTTGAGAGTGCAACCATCATTTTTTTTTAATCTTTTCATCCCAAGCAAAATAACAGAGCCACTAACATGAAAGGGGGTACTGAGTATGAAAGAATATAAGAAAAAAAATATAAAGAAGCAAAATAAAACATTGAGCATTCATTGACCAAGCAACCAGTATTACTAGTTACACTTTTCTTCTCACCCTAGCCATTGGCCTGGGATCAAAGTGTAATATCTGTTCTCTTCATCTCTAATGCTTATATTAGCCATTTACTTATAAGGAAACATTCCAAGCAATCGGTGCTACTAGAATTACACTTTTTTTCACACTCTGGTCATTGATGTTCTCATCTCCAATGGTAATATTAGCTGTTTCCTTATAAGGAAACATTCAGTGTTCATCAACCAAGAAGCCAGTGATATATGAGTTACATTTTTTCACTCACTGGTTTGGGATCAAAGTTTAGTTTCTGTTCTCATCTTTCATGGTAATATCAACCATTTTCTTTATAAGGTAATGTTTGGCATTCATTGACTGAAACATCAGTGCTACTTAAGTTCAGCTTTTCTTGATATCTTGACCATCAGCCTTGGATCAAAATGTAATATCAGTTCTCCACATCTCTAATGGTAATATTAGCCATTCATTCATACAGAAATATTCAGCATTCATTGAACAAGCAGCCAGTGCTAATTTTAGTTGAAATTTATAAAATCTTTCTGTTAAAACAATTTTTCAGGAAAATATATTTCTCAAATTCACTAGCTGTTATTGCTATGTCCAGTATTTATAAGAGGGGATTTCTTTCCTTGCCTTTTGTTTGAGGTAGTGTGCATCTTGATTATGTTATTGTTTTCTCTTTGAGTTACAAGTGCTATCCATTTTAGCCATTATTACTCTTTCCAATACTAGTTGGGGTTTCCTTCCTAACCTTTTGTTTGAAGTAGTGTGGAATGTCAACATCTTGATTATGTCATTATTCTCTCCTTGTGACATGTGCTACCCATTTTAGTTGTTGCTGTTGTTAAAAGTACTCAAGGGCTGTGATTTCTGTTATTTGGTACAGTTCTTTGTGATTCTGTAGCACCATCTCACATGGTATGAAGAAGCATTATCCTCACTAAGACCTACAGGCTTCCTTTACTTAAAGCCATTTTTTTAAAAAAAAGTTATATAATGTCCAGTTATATTATATGTGAATGTGACAAACTAGTTCAAAAAGTATTAAAAAATGAGAACATCATGGGAAGGAACATTGAGTGGAAACTGTGCAAATGTCTTGAGCTTAATAATACAAACAAATGCACAAGCTCAAAGGAGAAACTGTCTTTGAGAAAGAAAGAGTAATATTCTGTGGGACATTGAGGTTCAAATAAATCTGGAGTTTATATTTTTTATTTTTGAGTCACCATAGTATTTTATTTAGACTGTAAACAATATGGAGTATTCTGTTGTTCTAAAATAAATATTTTTATTTTATTTTGCCTTTAATATTATTATATATAACCTTAAAAATGTTTTAAAATTATTATGCATAACATTAACATTTTGCAACAAATGATCTCAGGTGAATCAATAAAATCTGTCAAAATCTTTATATACCTCGGAAGTGAAATAAATTCTACTGAAAAGGATGTAAAAATTCACATAGCAAAAGCCTGTGCCACCTTGAATAAAATGGATGTAATCTAGAAATCTGATCTACCAGAAAACCTCAAGCGGAAATTCTTTTGAGCCACTGTAGAGGTTGTTTTAATGTATAGTTCCACTGTTTGGACATTAACTAAAACCTTTGAGTCTAAGCTGAATGGAACCTAAGAGCTATACTTGTAACACCTCCTTGCAATAGAGTCACATCCTTGGTCATTGACATCAAATAATGTAACACCTTTCATTGCAGCCTCCACCCGATGGTGTAACCATCCTTAATGGTCTAGTCATCAGGCTCTTAGGACAATGGTGTAACCATGGGCTAACTCTGTGCTAGTCAGTGCTGATGCAGGTTTAAGCTGGTTGTTGTTTATTGGTCATTTCAATCTACCCCAATTCTGCTCACACTGTGTTCTTGATCTCAGATTAGTACAAGATTGAATGTTGTCATAGTCTCACAGAGCCAGTCAAGTTATAGTGGGTGTTGTATTATAGAAAAAATATCTTCACAACAAAAAATAAAACAGGAGATTCATGGGGTTAATCTTCAATTGGTTTATATAGCTCTTGATACAACAAAAATTAACCATTACTGTATAAATCTTTCTAGTGACACTGGGCCTTGTCTAAACTTCTGCAAGGCTGGGTTCAAAGTCTTTGAATCAGGAATTCTGGTGGCAGCTGGTGTGGATTTCAAAGGTACTCAAAGCGGGATCTCAATCCAAAGTCTCCAAGCTCACCAAAGTCATCTGCTTATATGCACTTTGGCCCCAAACTGGCATGGGGCTGAAGAGTTTTGGGGGTTTGGTGATTCTCATTAATTCAAATAAGGGTTTTCTTTGTTTCCTATTTCTTCTTTCTTAACTTTCCAAATTTGAAAAATTATCCATCTTCCCTGGGAGTAGTCACAGGGATTGCTTTTCCCTTAACTCCCACCTGCTTCACTTATCTCTCACTGCTACTCTGCATAGGCAGGGCTAAACTCTGCCCCTTCCTCCTTGGTATTCTAACTTTGCCCACTTTTTAGGGTGCATAACTGTCTTTGTAACAAATCTAATTTTTAAAATGCATAGGAGAAAGGGTGTGGCTTATTCTCCTCATTAATTTCAATTTTCTGACTCCTTTTACACAAACCAAAATACATTCCTGGCATGTCATGATTGATCTTCATAACCTAAACCCTAAGAAAAAGGGTTCATTCCTTGTTTTCATTTTCATCAACAAAAAATAAGATTCTCATCCACTTCTCTTTCCATTAATAATGTGTATTTTTCTAATTTTTCCAGGAAGATATAAACTTATTTCCCAAATCTGTTTTCATCAATGAAAATATATTTGTTTATCAAAATTCTTAACAAAGAGATTCTCTTATTTTCCATATCTGGGCTGGTTGCCATCTCAGCAAAATCTCAAATGAGATCACCTTCTTGGCATGATATGATTGATCTTTGTAACTTCAATCCTAAATGTTGTGTAGGAACCTACCACCCCTCTTGAAGATGAACTCGTCTACAAACAAGGACGTTAAATAGTGGCATGTCAAAAGACAGTGTTGGAGAAGTTCTTTGGCTGAGTTAGTTATAGACTACTCAGGCGATTTCTGTACCAACTTACCAACTGAATAAACCCCATTTTATTGTTACATGTTATTTGGCGTTTGTCTTTATTAACCCCAAATTAACATCATAACACTAAAAAAAAAAAAGGGTTCATTCTCTGTTTTCAATATTTGTTAATGAAAAATATCTGTTTCCTTAATTTATCAAGAAAGAGATAAAGCCATTTCTACAAATCTGTTTTTGTCCACATGCCATACTCTCAATAGATAAGAAAAATAAACTTTTAGGCAAGAAAAAATCCAGACATCTCATTCTCACTGAGGAAAATGTCTCCAGACCTTTATCTTTCAGCCTATATTTCATTTGGGGCTTAACCCTTTTCTTTACCTGCTTAGAATTAATGTTTCACCACCTCAGTGTCACATACCTAACATCTCTTGGAGATAACATCTAACTAAATCACAGGTTTATGGACCCATCTCCAATATTTCTACAATCTTAAAGCCTAGAGTCTAAGCTTGATAGAACCTACACTCAGATGCTGAGAACTATGCTTAAGATCTCTTGGAGAAAACATCCAACTAAATCACAGCTTTATGGACCCATCTTCTACAATCTTACATGAATGTAAAATGCATTTTGCAGGACATTACTGGCAAGCTAAACAAGAACTTGTGAGTAATCTACTGCTCTGGACACCTAGCCAAGCAGCAAGACAGGTTGGTCACCCAGCAACCACATACACTAACCAGCTATGCCACCTTAATGACCATGATGCAGGACTGTGATAGTTGACATGACAGACTTATGAATGTACAAGCTAGCTTGACTGAGTAAATCAAGATTTCATTGACATGGTTTCAAACCAATAAGGTGTTTTTTTTTTCTTAAATGGTTCAGTTTCTAAATTTCTTTTATTTAAAGCCTCAAGAAGAATTTATTTGTTCACATAAAAATATTTTGAGGGTACAAAGTTTACAGGATAAAAGTTCCATATGGATTTATTATAAATGTATAAAGGACTGAAGAATAATTTGAACTTAAATTCCAAATCTTAGTAGCTAACACTATCACCATTAACTAAGATATTTCAATTATTAAATACCCGGACCTAATTGCTAAAAAATCTAAATCTATGATGCAATTAAATTGATCTATTTCAAAACCTTTAAAAAACTCATATTTTACAAGTTCATTTTATATGATGGTAAATTGGTTTACTTTCAAATGATATGCAATTTAGCCTCCTTGTTATTATTGGTTAAGAAATATGGCTTTGGAAATCTACAACTTTGTAAAACTTGTAGATTTCTAATTTCATTGGCACATGTAATTGATCATGTAATGCATGTTAATGCTGTGTATTGAAATACAGTTATATTTTTGCTTATCTGTCCTTAAAGACATCACATCAGATGAACAATTCTTTGTGATTGACTTGCAGATCATTAACGATCAGGAAGATAAATACAAAGAAGGGAAACAGATGACAGATATTCTGCTTTAAATTTTTTATCTGACAATTTCACTATTTGGCATAACATATTTAAATGAGAAAAATTTTTCAAAAAGTCAGTCAGTCAGTTATGTGCCATGCATGATACATGCTTAGGCATTCATGTATCTTTTCGATATATGACTGACGAGGCAGATTTTTTTTTCCTGCAGTATGTTACCATTTCTTTCTGCAGTAGACCAGTTGCCATCCAAGGCTATATAATCCAGTCTGTCCTGCTATTTAGCCATGGCTGGTGGGAGAAGAAGAGAATTCATACTGTTCCCAATAAATGAATGGAATGGATTTGACTGAAATTCGAACTCGGCTCTCCGGTTCCTTAATTCGAACTGCAATCCATTACTCCACTGTCACTGTGCCTTCCAAAAAATAAACATTATATATATATATATATATATATATAGGTTGGACTTAACTGCAAGTGTTCTAAGAAATAGGGCTCAAGTCATGTTTGATTGACTGTTTTTTTATGGCTTAATCCTTTGTAAGTTATATAAAACAAAAACATATTTTGAATTCTAACAAGTTGCTTATAGCATCCAGGGTTCCTAAGCAGTCCCACATCTAAGTACTGACTGTTTGATGTTTCTTAACCATGGTAGAATGTAAATAATGGTATCTTAGACATTAATTTGAGGTATCTAGTAGGCTAAGTTTTGCCCAGATACCATAGACTACCAGGACTTATAACACAATTATCTTCATAATGCTATATTCATAGTCCTATACTTTACTCTGAGGTATCTAGTAGGCTAAGGGTTATCCAGGTACCATAAAACTATCTCTATGATGTTATAATATTAATAATAAATAATGGAATCCTATCTTTTAATATGAGGTTTTTAGTAGGCTAAGATTTAACCAGGTACCATAGATTAGCAGCACTTATACCTAGACTAACTCCATAATGTTATATTAAATGTACATAGTGTGTATGTGTGTTTGTCACTGAGCATCTTATATGCCATCAAATATTGTGTGTAAAAAACTGTTTCTGACAGATATTAAAGAAAAGTGCTTGTTCATTATTTTCAGTCAACTCTGTATGAATGTAAAATTGCTATCCTGATATAGACTTTTAAAATAAATGCACCTGAACTCCTTTTCAAATAAGCACTTGTCAACATCATCAGACATTACCTGTCTCTGTTACTTTGAAACAGTCAAGATAATTTCATGTGGTTAATGGCTAAGATTTGTTCTCAGTGCCAAATTTTCAATTTAAAAGTTGATTTAAAACTTTCTAAGCAGTTATAATGAAAACAGAATATAACTTTTACAGTTTGTAAACCTGCCAAATGTCAACTAGATTTGACCTTAGGAAAAAAATAAAGAAATTCTCATGAAATTAACTTACAATCATAACCAAAAGTAGAATCAGAGAGTTGAGTTCAAATGACAATCAAAGAGTTTGTATTGCTCATTTTGCACTAATGCCCTTGAAAAGGCATGAATCCATCTCTTCTTCCTTGAGCTAAGGGTTAAATAGCAGGGAAGAATGAGCTCTATCGCTGTTCTGTCTAGAAGGCCAACTCTGAATTTAAAACTATGGAAAAAAGCAATGGGAAACCACTAATCTATCTTTCTTGAAGTGATCTGTCAAGGATTCACCAAGCAATGTACACTCTTTGGAAGAAATACCATGGGCTTATATTGGGCACCATAGCAAAACCCATTACAAAGAACAGGTGAGATAGGCCAAGCCAACAACAGCAAAACATTAGTTTCTTTTAGCAAATGGTTCCGAGTTCAGTTCCTGTGCTGGGCAATACATAAGTATATAGAACAATAACATTGACCAGCTTATGTAAAAAAATTGGTTGTATTGCTTTCTTGATAGGCCTCAACCAGCCAACACCATACTGTCCTGTATAAACCTTTAGAAACATGGCCCAGAGGATAAAAGTTGATTGATCCCAAAGAGTTGTGTGTTCAATTCCTGAACACAGCAGAAGCCTCTAAAATCTAACTTGTGTAAATTGTTTGCAGAACAGAGATTAGGAGAGTGTTTTTTTTTTTTTCACCCCAATTATTAGCAATTAGCTTGATGTGAATCAATTCACCCCAAGCAAGGCAATAATGACATTAATGTTTCTATTATTTGATACAATTCTTTTTTTTTTCTGATTCTTTAGCACCATACCACAATGTTCAAAGAAGGATAATCTTTTAAGACTCTCAGGCTTTAATTAATAAGTAAATAATAAACAAATTAACAAACCACAATTACTTCCACCCAATAGGCCCTAGAATAATCCAAAACATAACCATTATCTCCTACCAAAACAACAGTTAGAACAATACAGTTGACTACCCACAATGTATCCCTGATCTGTATATTTAAATAGTCGAGCAAAAACACAACATATATGGCCTGATGATTACATATAAGACACAAGACAGACTGTCACCTATGGTTGTTGATTTCAATATCCACTTTTATATTTACATACACTATATAAATGACATTGAGCACTTTAACTCATAAATATAGCATACCTTGAAACTATATTTTATCATTTTATATATATATATATATATATATATATATATATATTGGAATGGAAAGACTGAAAGGAAAAGATAAAATGTAAGCAGACAGACAAATGTGTTTAGATAATATTGAGAGGAAAAAGAAACAAAACTTGAGTTAATCAAGTATTTACCAGAATTTAAATCTTTGTGTATTAGAAGGTATTATCTTAGTGGTGTTATGATGCCATGAAACTCCAGCACACACAGCAAAAGGAGGAGGAGGAGGCATTCATAATAGTGAATGTCATTTACCTGAAAACTGGCTTCACCAAAAGCATTAAATTGAATTTTAACTTCATCAAATGGTTCACTTCACCAAAAAATCAAATGTTAGAAAGTTAAAGGGAGCTAACTTTTATATATGAATAGTTATGTATAGTGCTTTTTGAAACAGAATGCATGGTTGTTAGCAAAAGGAACAGCCCAACATGCAAATTACAAATTGGAGATGCCAAAATGAAACAAATACAACAATTTAAATACCTGGGAAGTGTTTTAATAGAGGAAAGTGTGACACTAAAATCAAAAGCCAAATTGGGATACTTAAAACTGCCTTCCAAAAGCTAAGCAAAGTATTAAGAAACAGGAAAATCTTGTTGGAAAGAAAAGAGTATTGAAATGTTATGTAATATCAGTGCTCCTATATGGAAGTACATTCTGGACAATCTCCTCAGAAATGAAGAAGGGACTTGAAGCAGCAGAAATGTGGTTCTACAGAAGGATGCTGAAAATACCTTAGACTGAACATGTGAGCAATGATGAAGTTTTAGAGAAAATAGAAACAAAACAGACACTTATACTTAACATAAGGAAGAGACAAGTGAAATGTCATTCTACAGAAGGATGCTGAGGATACCTAAGACTGAACATGTGAGCAAGGATAAAGTTTTAGAGAAAATGGAAACAAAAAGGAAGTTTATACTCAACATCAAGAAGAGAGAGTTGAAATTTCTAGGGCACATAATAAGGAAAGAGGGGGTTGGAAAATTTAATACTCACAAGGTAGATTGAAGACAATAAGCACAGGGGAAACAATTAATAACCCCACTAACAAGTGTGAGTAAATGGATAGTAGAACAGGGTTTAGGAGATGTAAAAGAAACTACCACTGACTGAACATGGAGTGAAGACCATGGACTGACAACAAAGTTTTAGAGAAAATGAAAAGAACGACTTAAAATCAGAAAGAGACAATTGAAATTTCTCGGGCATATAATGAGGAAAGAGGGCTTGGAAAATTTGATACTCACAGGACATGAAGGCAAAGGGACAGAAGAAAGTAGCACATAACCTACCTAATGAGCTTGTGTAAATGATTGGCAGAACAAGGAGAGATAACAAAAAGATAAATTTACTAAGAGCTATAAAGAACAGGAAATTGTGGAGAGTCATGATCGCCAACATTGTGTACATTGAAGAAGAGAAAAGTCATATTGGGAAATTATCTTATCAGTTGCTCAAAGATTAAAACTTTACTCACTGCTTTTGTTGTCATTTACAATATATATATTTTGAATGGTCATCCAATTCATTGAAAGATGAATCAAAGCATTATAAACAAGGTTTTATCACATCCATTGATTTGATTTTCTTGTTTATATTTAAGAGATTTTACATGTTTACTAATACAAGATGGACTTCTATGTCTTGTGGCATGTTGATGCACATGTGCAGTCATTTCATATAAATTATTTTTTTTATTATTTCTCTAAGCAAAAATCTCTGCATTATTTTCTAACATTGATGTTTACTTCATTTCCAAGCTAAAAAATACCAAGATTGATATACAAATTCATGGTATGAAGAAGAGAAAAAAAGCCAGTGTCAAAGAAGCACACAAGAATCATTCTTTACAGTTTAATAAATTTAAATGTATTTACCAAAATAAAGCATAAGTAGTTTAAATGGTATTTATCAAACCATGGTGTTTTAATAAATTTAATCTTATTTATCAAAAAAGCACAATTAATCATGGCATTAAAACCATAGATGGCATTATGGAAGGGTTCAAATATCCAAGGTAGCAGTGAATGTTTTAATAAATTTAATCTTATTTATCAAAATAAAGCACAATTAATCATAATGGTAACTCTATCAAAACCATAGATGGCATTATGGAAGGGTTCAAATATCAAAGGTAGTAATAAATGTTTTAATATAATGAATTTTATTTACCAAAATTAAACCTAAGTAATTTTATATTATTATTTCTGAAATTAGTTCTATCAAAAAAGATGGTATTATAAAAGGATTCATATATAGAAGGTAATAGTGAATTTGTTAAGTTTCATGACTGAAATAAAAAAGAAATAAATGCTGGAAGACCTTTTGTTATTCTTTAGAATAAAATAAGAATCTATGGAGAAAAAAAACAAAGCTGATGAATAATTCTTGTTTTAAAAAAGAATAAACTTATCTGTTCATGACAAAATGGTTTTGTTGTCTATGTCATAGGTTTCATTTGATTGGGTGAGGTAGGGAAAAAATAAGTAAAAAAAGAACATCTTCAGAAATGTGCTTTTCGAAAGAGTCACATGTAAGAAAGTAAAAACCATAGCATATTCTTATTGTTCTTTATTCCTTTTTGTTGTTGTCACGAAAAAGAATAAACAAGTGAACTGTAGGGCAGATTTAATAATAATAATAATAATAATAATGACGATGATATTTTTAGGAATACTGTTCGGAAAGTATCCAGCCATTGGGAATATCTTAAAATTGGTTACACAATGTTGAATTATGATACAACTAAATTCAGAACCAATGCTTTAATCAACAGGCTATTTTGTTCAATCCCAGGGCCAGTTAGAAAAAAAAAATGTGAGAGTTTGTACTATATATATATTTTTTTTTTTTTAAATACTAATATCCACTCAATGCAAGGTCTAAGAGCCACTGAAGGTAGTGGGTTACTGTTTGGTGTTATATGAGCATAAATAAAGGTAAGAAGTGAAGTTCATAGAGGTAATGCAGGAAAGATAACAGTTGACTATCGGTCTAGATTGTAGTGATTGGGAAAACATCCTGCTGAAAATTTGTTCCACAAAGCAGCAGTTCTTGAAGAACTGCCCAAATGGAACATTTTACTAATGGAACATGAAGTGAATGGGGAGAATTTACCCTTGTTTATATGGCATGTCATGTCTCAATTATAATGGTCAGAGCTGAAAGGACTAATAAATGTAGCTCATCAGAACACATGCCATGGAAATAGCAATAGAGCAGCAAGTGGTTCACAATGTTTCATCAGTAGAAAATAATTCATAAGTTAAAAGACTATCAATAACTGAGCAGTATGAAAAAAGAACAAGATGAAATATCTTTGGACATGGACAGTTGAATGAGAACAATTCACTCCTATAAATTAAATAAAGTGTTTAGTTTAAAATTCTCTGGAGGTTACTTGGATTTAAAAACATTAGAAGAAGGCCAAAGGACACATGGACCAAAATGTTGTGATAATAACAACAAAGATGATGGCGTTAGTTCAACTATACATAAGTAATGATAACTTCTCATACCAAAAGATTTGGCTAAGAAAATACTGTTTTCTCTTCTAAACAATGTGAATATCTCTATTGAATTGATGATTGTTTTAAAAGTTTCTGCCGATAAGTAAAGATAAAAGGAGGTTTAATTTTGACCCTAGGTTACAGATTTTGTGCCAAAATTTGGTCTTTATCAAATATTTTGCTATTAGGATTATTTTTCCATTAATCTTAACCTTTGGCTGATATTAGAGTGAGTAGAAAATTCAAAGGTCAGAGATTTCTTAAACTTTTGGGATGTGATTTTAAGTGATTTCTCTGGGGCAAAACAAAAGAATAATAAGTATACTGATCAGGTAGTAAAATGCTTAGAATCTATGCTATCTTGAAGCAAAGTACATATTTTAAAGAATGATGTTCAATGTTCCTCGAATTTTGATTGGACATATATCAATGTTCTTGGGCATATTCAAAGACATAATAAAATTAATAATATAAAATTATTCTCAAAATTTTTAAGAAAATATCTTCTTTCTTTCCAGTCTGATGATATATATATATATATATATATATATATATATATATATATATTTAGGCAGTAAATTCTCTTTTAAGCATATTTGATTAAATAAATTACAGACATTCAGTCAATTATGTGCCATGTGTGATACATGCTTAGGCGATCATGTATCTTTTGATACATGACTGATGAGGCAGATTTTTTCTCTGCAGTAGGTTGCCATTTCTTTCTGCCGTAGACCAGTTGCCATCCAAGGCTATAGAACCCTGTCTTTTCTGCTATTTACCCATAGCTGGGGGGAGAAGAGGATTCATACCTTTCCCAAGGGTATTAGCACGTAAGTAAATGTAATGGATTTGACTGGAATTCGAACTTTCTCTCCGATTCCTTAATCCGATATCCATTACCCCATTGTGTCTCCATTATGTCTGCTTATTTTTAACAAATTTCATTCATACTCACAAATAATCCTCCTATGTATTGTAATTAAAAGATATGAGAAATATGCTATGATTGTAAAATTCATTTTTATTTTCCAAGTACTTTCGATCTTCTTTCAAGATCATCTTCAGGGGTACAAGTAGTAATACGAAACTGTCTGTTGTTCAGGGGTGTGAGTGGTAATTGCTATCCATGACTGTAATTTTTTTCTTTTTGCTTTAAAATGCAATGGTTAACAGTCATGCTTAGCATTCATTAGAACATGAAAAAAAAATTATCCTCTTTGGAATTTTTTCGTCTATGTTGTAATGTCATGGTCATGTGTGCATTAAAGCATGAAAAACTGTTCCTTTTATAAGCATTTCAAAACATTACTATATATATATATATATATATATATATATATATATATATATATATATATAATCTTCCAAGAAAATATAAATTAATAATACCAGTTGTTTATTTCTGTACATAATCATTGTTGTTTGTTATATACCAATACCAATGGGATACTTTTGTTTCATCCTCCTGTAGGGATACTGAAGCTACTTTTCTTCCTTTGGAGGTAAGTCATATGGGTCATGTAACAAACTCCTTAAAGTGATTAAAGTAACAGTCAAATTGCAGTTTGTTTACAACAGTCACTATGTGAGGTTGCTTTCTTTTAACCTGGGCCATGGCTGAGGCTAAAGCTACCTTCTCTAGCAGTTTGCAAGCACATGGTGCTGTTTTCCTTTGGGAATATATTTTTCCCAGATATATAAAGAAACTCTAGCTCACAGTTCTCAATCTGGAAAAACCCAAGCCTCACTGTTTTCTGTTTGTGGAATATATCCTTGCCTGGGACATAGTAGATGTATCCAGCCTGTTTGAATCTGGAGTTCTAAATATGGCTTCTCCAGATACAGGAGTATCTCCATATAATATGTAAGACTCTTCCTTTTTGTTTTTTTCCTTACACTCTGATTTGATATGTAGATATATGATATATTATTTTCCATGTTGGACATGTGTATATATGTATATATAGCTTTATGTATGTCTTAGTAATCTAAAAGTATCTTGGAGAACAAAACATCATTCTTTTTCCTTTCAGGTATTCCATTCCATTCATGGAATACAGTGTTATTATATCATGAACATAATAATGCCCATAACAGAGGAAATACAAATGGGAGAATAAATCTTTCTTCCATAGCAACCTTCCATTACAATCCCCCCAAAAAGTCAGGTTTCTTGTAGATTTCTTGAGCTCATTAATATAAAAAAAAGAAAATTCACCTATATTTTAAGAAATTGTGTCCTAGGTATAAAAATGTTTCTGTTTAAAGAACATTGGCTCTAAAGAGTAAATTAAGCTCATTAATACAATAAGAATACAAAAATACTGTTTGTACAAAAAACCCTTTCTATTTTTGTATATATGCTGAACTAATTTTCTATCTGCATGCTGGTGGTTTGCTGCCAGTATAGGTTCTTGATTATTCTAATATCCATCTCAAATATGTCATGGTTATTAAACAGTTCCAACAGACTTTTGTGGTGTATTGAATGCATTTGTATATTTTATAAAATACAGGCATATATCCTTCAGCATTTTGAGCATAAATATTGCATTCCTTGATCCAGTGTCTTTAACAAACCTGCACTGTTTCTATCCTATTTCTGGCTGGATTCTACTGTGCATCAGGATTTGGATGATAAGTTTTGTTATATGGCTTATTAGGCTGATTGTCTGATGAAGTTCACACTTGTTTGCACCTGGCTTAGGTAGTGATATGAAAATAGATCTATTTAAGTTTTCCAGTATATCACCACTGTTGTAGATTTCATTTATTATTTCGATAACCTTGTCTATGTTGAAATCATCTAAGGCTGCCAGCATCTCTATTATGATTCTGTCTGGTCCTGCTGCTTTGTTTCTGTTTAATTTGGCCAGTAAAAATTCCATTCAGATATCTCAAAAACCTTTGACAAGGTGTGTCATCGATGACTGCTACACAAACTATACATATGAGCACGCCTCCAAGCATCTGGGTGATCTGTGCCTGGCAGATAATATCTGCTTTGATCTCTCACAGTTCAACAGGGGAAAGAATGGAGTGTGTTATTCAATACCTCCAAGCTAGTACAGTTTTATCACAATCATGTAAACCTGAAATTTGCTGCAATTCTGATGAGCAATTGTACTCTGAAAGAGGCTCTTTGCTTTGATTGTTTATTGGATGTAAAGATCACTCGAGACATCAAATGGAAATTGTATATTTGTACCATTGCTGAAGATGCAGTTTGGTTCCTTGTATCATTACAGAAAATACCTAACTCCTGCTGCCATGCTTTATCCTTACAAGATCAGACCAAGAAAGGAGTATTTCTACCATATCTAGGCTGGTGCTGCCCAGAGTTCAAAAGGGATTATGCAGCCTTGTTGGAGATTTATTCTTCAATCTGCAACACGAAACATTGCAAACCTCTCACTACTTTATCACTATTATAATTGAAAATGTTCAAGTGAATTACATTCTTTAATCCCACCAGCTCAGATTGTCATGGCTAGGATCTACCGTTCCAGGTTAATTGGTGGCAAATCATCCCTGTTCTCTTTGTGTTCATTTGGTAAGGAGTGAGTTCCACTCAGACAACTTCTTCCCCAAAACTGATACTTTGTGGAACAGACTCCATAGGAGATGCTTCTTTGATCACCACAATCTTAACCTCTTCAAATTCAGGATCAACAAGTATTATCTCTGCTATATATCCTCATAATATACATTTCTTATCACCTTCTTCCTCCCTTATAACAAAGTGACCCTATATATATATATATATATATATATATATATATATATATATATATATATATGTGTGTGTGTGTGTGTGTGTGTGTGTGTGTGTATTCTTCAACATCATAAAAATTCATAAAAGTAACTTTAATACAAGCATAAAATTCAATGATGATAGATCAAAGACACCTCTGATAAAGCTGAGATTGAATTTATTTCAACCAGTGACTTTGATCTGATAAGTTATTTAATATTCCTTCAAGGCAATATCAAAAAGCATACCAAAATTCTGATTTGTACCAATCCAGTAGAAACATGAAAAGAATTATTTTTCTCTGGGCTTAAAACGAGCAATACTATTGCACTTCTGATGACATTCCTACAGATGACAACAAACTAAATCATAGACCAGTCTTCAGTTACCTGTCTGAATTTTTTTAACAGAAGATAAAAATAATTTTTAAATTCTTTAACTGATGTATATGAGTAAAGTATTGCTGCCGACACTGCAGTTTGAACATAGATTACCAGTGAGCAAACACAGGCAATCCCATTATTCTATTAAGTAAATCAAGAGACTATAAAGGAATGCATAAATAGGAAGTAGTGTGATGTCTAAATGATCATTATTTCTATTCTATCCTCTATTACTATATGGATCACTCTTTCTATATTATTCACTATACGGATTACTATTCGAGTGAGTATTTTGAGTAAGTATTCTTAGTGTGAGTGTTATTCAAAGGTGTATGACACCAGTATTGTTCCACATCATTACTATAGTTGTATCTGTGATTACAAAGTCTCTATGACAATGAGCATTACGAAAGTGACGATGAGTATTTGTTGACATTACAAAAGTGGCAACAAGTGTCCATTGACATCACAAAATAATCCAACACTAAAATCTATCCATTCCCAATGTAAAGACATTTTTTCCCCTGAAATAAATCTCAAAATTTACCCTGCAAATGAAAAAGGATCTATTCAAATTTCAGGAATGAGGAGTTACTATTATTTACATTCCGATGAGCTGAAATGTGATAATAACAAAAAAAGATTCATCTTTGTTGTTATCATATTTCAGCAGTTGTATTCTCTGTCCTTCCTCAGATGTCTACCCATTCGGATAATCTTCAGGAAATTTCATATTGAACCCTTTATTCAATCTACAGGAGTATGTTGTTGTCATTCTGCTTCCCATATCGATAGATATCTGGTCTTGTTCTTTCTTTAGCATTGCTCAGTTATTGCCTGTCTTGATAGTACTGAATCTGTACTACCAAGTTCAGGGATCATACTCAAAATAACTATGCCAAAAACTCTTGAACCAACACTTTAATCAATGGGACATTACCCTAAAGCAGTCGTTCCCAAATGGTGCAGCACCTTAGAGGTGCTGTGGAAGAGGATAGCAAGTGAGGTGGAATGATTGAAAGACAATCAAAGATTTAGAAAAAGTTACAAAAAATTCATACGCCAGAAATAAATATGAGTTCAAAATTGAAAATATTATTATGGATTACTTGTAATTGCATGCATGAGTCCCAGTATAAAATAGTTATAAATAATTATTGACTAATTTTATCATTGTGATATTTTTGCATTATATCATGTATCAAGAATATATTAACAAGGATCTGCAAATTGGAAGAGAGAGTTATTAATGATAATGTTCTGATTTCAAATCCGTGGTTATCTCCCTTTAACCCTCTCACTGTTTTTTTAAATTTTTAAATGTACTTTTTATCACATAAAATGTGGTGATGTGGAATCAAATTTCCTTCTAAAAATGCATCCCAGAGAAAAAACTTGGGAACCACTGCCCTGGAGGAATAATATTGATTTATGAATTTAGTGCCATAATAATTGGGTTCAATCCTTAAGCCATGTAGAACTTAGTGGAAACAGAGCCAGCAATAAATGATCAGTACTAAAGATATCCTTAAACATAGACAGTGGAATGAGAACAATCTGCTTCTGTAGATTAAATAAAGTGTTCAGTTCAAAATTTCCTGTGGGCTACCCTGATCAAGAGATATCTGAAGAAAGCTGAGGGGGACAACTCAGTAGTAATTTTCAACCAGACTAGACTAGTTAACCATTACCCCATATTGATTATTGGTTGGTTGGTTGGTTGATTGATTGATTTTACTACATGTCAACCCTTGTTGTATTGTAATGTTAAGTTATGAATGGGGCATCCAGTGAGGATCAAACTCGCTACTCAGGAATAAAAGTCAACCAGATTAACATGATTAAGTTATGAGAGAAGTCCAGATCAAACAAGAACAAAATCTTTTTAAAATATTTAAATGCTCTCCTAATTTGAGATTATTTTAGTAGCACTGTTATATGAATGATGATTTCAATATTTTTGCTAGTCTCTTTAGGACGACAATATTAGGTTGTGTTATAATTAATTTCCATTTTTGTTTATCATCAATCAGGTTTCTTTTTCCAATAGGGGTAAAGAGAATTAAAAAGGAATGAAAGAGTGACAATTTGAGTATTGTTGATTGATTTGTTTTTACAGCTTATCAACACTTTATAGGTTATTTAAAGCTAAAACATATTTAGGATTATAATAATAATTCTTTTTTATGAATGAATATTACATCAACAATTTTTTGGTGATAATGAGTTTTTTTAAAATACAGACCCTATTTAACCCATAGCTGGGGAGAAGAGATAGATTCATGCCTTTCACAAGGCCATTTGGATGTAAGTTAATGTAAATGAACTTGACTTGGATTTGAACTCAGCTCCTTGATTTCTCATTCTGAGCTGCTTATCCATTACACCACCTGTATATACCAAGAAAAACAGACGAAGAAAAAAATGAAGGAAGAAACAACAGGATTGGAAAAGAAAAAAGTGATAGAGGAAAATGAGGGAAAACAGCTGCAAAGAATTAGAATTAAAAATGAAAGAATAATTTGATGTAATAAAAAGTAAACTATATGTCCTGGTAAGCAGTTTAGAAGAAAAAAGTGTATAATAAAACATTCAAAATGAAATGTGCAAAAGCTGACTTCCATGTTTTACAGTAAAGTGTAAAAACTAATGCATAATTTCAATTGCAGATAGAAGAAGCTGATGTTTTAGTGAAAGACAAAGAAATACTATCAAGAATCCAGTGTGTCTTCTAGTAAAGTGAGCCATTTTTGTGCAAGCAGAATTTTAATCAACATAATAAAAAGAAACCATCCTTTTTGGTGTGGCCTTGCTCTGAATAACTGTTTCAAACTTTCAGCGTTCTAAAGAATACCAGTATTTAGAAAAAGGAATCTTGCGGAGCACATGTACACTACATTTGGTCTTGAAAATGACTGAGGCAGTCAAACGTACTTGAACAAAACAACAACAAAAATGTGTGGACAGTTTATACACAGTTTGGATCCCAATACACAACACCTTATTTGAAAATTAGAAAAACAATAACAAATTTAACAAATGCATTGTCACTTCTTTTTAATCAAACCTGCATATATATATATATATATATATATATAAAAACCCAATTTAGGGTCATAAGGTTGATTTTGTGGAGGCTCTTCCCCTTAAGACTGATAGCTTCTTCCGTCCCCTTACAAACAACTCGGGCATTTCATCTGGCAGAAACATCAAAATGAGTAGGTTCGGTATCAATTTTTTGACTGCTGTCAAAGTTAAATTTTAAATCTCTAATTCCAATACAAATACAGTCCATACACTGGGGTTGAACAAGACTAATGTACTTTGTGTTGGTTGAAATAGTTCTATCCCCATATGAGATAATTTTGGATTTTGTTGCATAATATATTTTCATTCCAAAATCAATATACAGTTAAATAAAAGTTCAGATGATTTATATTAAAAGTGGTCATTTCATTACAGTTTTGATATTACTTCTGATTCTAAAACATTTTCTGTATATAGAAACCAAATGGATTATTATTATTTATTTTTTTTTGCAAAGATTTACTAGTTTTTATTTTGAAGTTGTAAGTACCCTTTTGATAATAATCTGACATTATATATATATATATATATAAAATGTCAGATTATTAGCTGGAAAGACTACATTGAATCCAATACTAAGTCAGATGCTAAGAAAGTTAGTTCACTGTGTTGTGCTAGACAATTTTTGTCTCCAGAATCTATCTTACATATCTATAAGTCTACCATTCACCCATGTTTAGAATATTGCTGCTAAATATGGTCCAGTGCTCCTGCTATTTATTTAGAGTTTCTTGATAAAGTCCAAAGGAGAATCAGCAAAATTATTGATCCTGACCTGGCATCTCGGCTTCAGTCACTTTCCTATTGCCATAAAGTTGTTTCCCTGTGCCTTTTCTATGAATACTTTCATAGTAATTGTTCTCTATGGTGCCTAGACTTTATGAATTTAAATGCAGTACTAGGCTGGCAGATAGTTCTCATCAATTGACGTAAGTTCTATGTTAACAGTTTCTTTTCTTGCACTTCCAGCTTCATATTTTTCAGGCAATTTTGATCTTCAAAAACTTAAATGCAATGTCACTCATTATTTACTGTCTTCCTGATTACTCTTTTATTGCTATTGCTCCTTCATAATGTTTTCTGTTTTCTAATTCTTTCACACCCAGTAACCCCTTGTTTTTTGGTGGCTTTACTGTCATACATAGGGTAAATTCGATTTAAAATAAAAAAAAAAATCATTGATCAAAAAGTGTCATTGTTGGTTGAAATTTATAAAATCTTTCTTTCAAAACATTTTTTCATGTATATATATGAGCTTTTATCACTTTTTATTATACTGATGGAGGTTTCCTTTGTAAAATTTTGTTTAAAGTAATCTGAAAAGTCAAAAGTTTGATGATGTCGTTATTTTCTCTTTTAGTTACATGTGCTATCCAATTTAGTTGTTGCTGCTGTTTGAAGTCTTCAAGTGATATAGTTTTTGTCATTTGGTAACGTTCTTGATGATTCTCTTGTGATTCTATAAGATCTGATGAAGGATGATCTTTATGATCCACAGGGTTCTTTCACTTGAATCCATTTTAAATCATTGATCTAAGGAAAATGTATAGACATTAGATACAAAGCTGTTACTTCCTTGCATGCTTAAGTTTCAGGTCACTTAAAAATTGAAGAAATTATTTTATTTTTTAAATAATATCTCAATAGAAAAAAAATAGAATCTTTTATTTATTAACCTATGAATGTCCAATGTAAAATCTGGTATTTCACCTGAAGCAAGGCAATAAAGCCACTAGGATGCAAGGGATTACTGAGTGTTAGTGAATGTAAGAAAAATTATTATTAAATAAAGAGGACAATAAAAGAACAAGAATTAAGAAGACAGATGATAACAATTGACATAGCATTTAAATTTTTGCAAATCAAAGTTGACTGGAAAGCAAGAAGCTGAAAGAGAGTTCCACAAGTGAGAAGTGCAAGAGAAGAAACTGTTAGCATAGAACTTAGTTATATCTAACCATTTCAACTGTAAAATGATGAAACCATGCCACCAATCTAGTATTAATTCTAAAAATAAAAATCTGTTTAGAAAATTATAGGTTTCTAAAAATATCTGGTATTATAGTTTTTTGGGGGACCCAGTATTAATTATAGGTTTATAAAAATCCTATATTAATCCTAGGTTTCTACTATTGTTTTATTTTAGGGACAGTATGTATTAAAGGGTTAATTATGAGCCATTACTTATGTGTTAAGGTGTAGGAATATAATGATTTTTATCCATATTTGTTGCCTGTGGCTATAGAAAATGCCAGCCTGGTTTCTATGATGACCTTGTTTCTGTTCATATCTAAGCATGAAAAATATATTGCATAATTATGGACAATGAACCACATCATTACACTGCATTCTTTATCACAATTAATGGATAACTAAATTGAGTGTTTCTCTAATTGCAGCAAGGACACTTTCATTCAAGCTGAAAGGTTAGAGTGAACAATCATTTTCACTTATATTGATGTCCTGCCTATTTATTCTTTGGGTTATGTTCCCAAACTCCCAGTGGAAGCATGAAACCATAGACAACACCAAACTCTGAAAGCTTTTTTTTCCCTATACATATATACCTAGGGGAGATTTTTTTTTTATAGTGTGGAGATAATGAGACAAAGTAGAAAAGCTTATAAATGATGCGGTTTGCCAATGTCTGTTGGGCTTTGTTTCTCCTGGTCAAAATGAAAGACAAAACTGTGTGTAAGGAAAATGTATTGGAATTTTTGAGGATAAGAAGGGTAATAAATTAAATAACTTTGAAAACAAATTTTAATATGAAAAAAAAATCAGTAGAAAGAAAAACATTCAAAGAATAAATTTGTGGATATGCTCAACTTACAAAAACAGAAAAGGTTATTCAATAAAAAGGAAGGCTTTAATATAGCTTTGATAGTGACTGAAGACCTGTATCAAGTGATTCTTGTCCACGATGTAAGCCCTTAACAAGTTCTTGATACTGTAGGGGCCACTGACTGGTTTGCTGCTTGATGTAGAAGATATATTGATGGTGACATGATTAGAAAAATTCCCAGTTAACTACATCTGGGTAATGTGTGCCATGTAGGAGTGAGCAGAGTCTTTCTGAAACATGTATGGCCATCTCCTTGTTCCAAGGTTTTGATCACTGTGTCAAACACATTGATATAGGTGATGGCATTGTCCTTGATTCCTTGAAGTAAAAAGCTGGGTAGTATGACATGACCCTCCTTGCCCATAACTCTAAGGACTCTCAAAGAAAATGTGAGCATGGTATGTATTGCCATGGTCACCTCTATAGGATCTCCACAGACCCACCTGTTATTTCACTTGTTCACTGACTCATTTTAAAGAAGTTCAGTATATCTGCCTCACTGTCATATGTATAGGATGCCTGTTCAGATTGAAAAGTGGTATATGTATTGCTCTCAATACATTTCAAAGAGGAATGAGAATATTAAAATTTGGTACATAGTTTACTACAACTTTACATTAAGTTTCATTTATTGTTGGTTTTCAAATAACTGGTACACTTTGTGTATGTGTGTGTGTGTGTATATATATATATATATATATATATATATATATATATATAATATCCTTGTTGCAGAGGCCTGCTCAATCACTTGTTGCATTTGTTCAACACCCACAGAGCCCACCTGTGGTTTAGATGGAAACTATGCTGAACGGACCTTAGTCACAGTATCCGGGAGGGAGCATGTTATCTAGCATGATCAACTCTCCGAACAAAGACGACAATGATTTGTGACTTTATGCTAGGACAACCATCAATGGCTCCCAAAGAGTTCTGTCTACCTAATTCACAAGGCTTGGATCAGCACATGGTATGGTTTTCAGGCACTTTCTAAAGGTGCCACATGCCTACCTCAGACCTATAACATCATGAAATCACCTTCCTAACAAATTGACCATTGTGAGAGTCAAATCTGAGTCTCATGGTCAGAAACTGAATGTTCTAACCTCCATCTCTCTATCTCTCTCTATATATACACACACACGCTAAAGTTCAAAAGTTTGAAGCCCCAACCCCGAATTAGCAAAAAAAAAAAAATGAAATAGAGCTCTTAGAGTTATTGTAAAAAAAAAAAGAATCAGTTATCAAATTTATACTTTGAGAAACTTTTGCAACAAATGATAAAATTTGGGCTGCTAAAGGATGATATTTTGATGAGAGCCAAATTTAATCATGAAATGATTTTTTCTTTTTGTCATAAAATTTCTAATAAAAAATCATGTCTCACTTTTTTTTAGCTATGTATGATAATTTTGACTTATTCAAAATACAAAGCTACTGTTTTGGCCAATTTAAAAGATTAAAATACAATACAAAATTTATAACTATTTGTATTTGCGATAGAAATAATCTGTAAAAATGTTATAAAGTTTAATGTTTTTTATAGCTAAAATAACTAATGTGATTTTAAGCATTACTGTAAATCAGTTGGCAAATGTTTTCCATGAACTGCAAAATTGTATTACCCTTTGTACTGCTAATCATGGCGAACATGTGGAAACTTAAATAAAATTTCAATAAAACCTTAAAAAATATAGGTCTACTTCTTTCTAATCTTTTTTACAAATTATTTCTATCACAAATACAAATAAATTTTTTAAAGTGCACACGAACTTTATGGACATCTTGTATATTATTAATAAATATACATTTTCCCCCCTCACCATTTGGTGCAACACTGAGATTTATACTTGTATCAATCTTCAGATAATTATTATTTATTATTATTAAAAGGATAAATTTTAGCTCTGTTATTTTACATTGAGCTCTTTTATTACCACCAGCAATGTACAATATTGTGTGTGTGTGTGTATGTATATATATATATATATATATATATATATATACACACACACACACATACATACATACATACATATACACAAGGTGTGATAGGTAAATTATCATTTTATATTTTTAATTTTGTGAATGTGTCTTCTTTGTTTTTGTCAACTGCACAGTATAGTAGGGTTAATTGGGCACTTTCTGTGAGAAGAAGAGCAACATAACACAGTTTTCACTGTTAAAAATTTGGAAATGGCATGCTGTACTGCTTGGCATTCATGCCAGAAGCTCAAATATGAACATTTCACAATGTTTGAGTGTCAATCTGGGGACAGTGTAGAGGATTTAGAAAGAGTTGGTTGCATCTAATGGTGATTACAAACATACGGCAGCTTGGAAAAACCACTCTGATCATTCTGATAATAAAAGAACACTCAAATTTGTTGGTGAGAGCCTCAGACAACACGGAGGCCAATATCAAGTGCCTTGAGGAGGTACTGCTGCTCTGAGTCAAGTGGGTGGCTGCTGGAAGGCCTGATGTTTGGCAACAGGACTCTGTATCCATCGCACTCTATATATCAGAATAATGTTAGGAAAATTAATGACAAAGTGGAAAACAATTTTTCTAATATCATTCTAATCTATAAAAATCTATGTATCATCTTATATGAATGTAAGTAGGAACTGGATATCATGAGATGATGGTAGAGAGATGACAGCTGACCATTGGCATGATGGGGATTAGATTGTAGTGCACAAATAAGTATTCTCTCAGGAGTGTGCCAAAAATTAACAATTCTGGAGAAGAAGCTGTCAAAGTGGAACTTCCAACTTACCAATTCCACAAAGTAGCTTTTCTTCAGAAAAAGCTTTCAGAGCAGAAAACCTTTCTTACCAAAGGAATATGTAGGGAATGAGGATGAGTCAACCATGTGTATATGGCAAGGTAACTTTGTTCAACAAAGCAACAGTGGGAAACCTTTCTTACCAATGAAATATGTATGAAATGAATGTGATTCAACCCAGTGAATGTAGCAAAGCAGGAACTGACTGTAAAGGTCTGAACTAGTAGAACAGAACTGCTGCTCTGTAGACCAAACTCATGGTAGGATGTTTTTCCATTAACTATAGTCTTGACCTCTTCAAATATAATGTTAACAGTTATCTTTCCTTTTTCTATGAACTTCACTTCTTGCCTTTCTTATGTTCATACAACATTACATAGTAACTCTCTACTTTAATTGGCTCTTGGGCCTTGCATTGAGTGAACATTATTATAAAAAAGGCAAAAAAAAACCTAAAGAATGGAGCTCATTAGAATATATTTTTTTACTAATTTTTCAAACAATACCAGGCCCAAGAGCCACTCAAGGTAAAAGGTTGCTGAATGACGTTTTTGAAGAAGTGCTGTTAGATTGATTGATTTGTTTTTCTATAGCTTATGCAGGTTATTTAAAGCCAGAAAATATTTTTATATCGTAAGAATGTTTTTTATGATAATAATGATTTAGTGATACAAGTCTTATCAATTAACACGTAGCTGGGGGAGAAGAGGTGGATTCATACCTTTTCCAGGGTATTTGTGTATAAGTGAATATAAAAAACCCAATTGGAACTCAGCTCTTTGATTCACAATTCTGAGCCATTATTCATTAAACCATCCATACATCCAAGCTTAAAGGACCTGATATTTCCAAGCAGTCATCTATCTATGTATTGACCAAGCTCAATGTTGCTTAACTTTGATGACCATATGAGAACCAGTGTTTCACCATGATATGGCTGTAAGCCATAAGTGCAGTTAATAAAGATATGTAAGAAAGAATGGAAGGAGAGTAACTATTGGCTTGCAACATTGTATCTGCTTGAAGAATTTATCAATGGACACTATTGCATGTGATTCAAACCAGCAAAGTAATTGCATGTGAATCAAACCAGCAAAGTAAAGACAACAGATTACTTTTATTACTGCCATAAAAATTTATGTAATCTATCTTTTAGTAACATTTTAGTATGTGATGATAATAAATGACTTTCCGATATAAAAGACTTTGTCTTTTTCTTTTTTAAAATTATTTCACCCTAAGAAAAGCGATAATGCCACTAGGACACTGGAGTGGAAGAGAATGAGAAGACTTGAGGAAGGAAAACAGATTCAGGCAGGCAGGCACATGGCCATTGGTATTGGTATTGCATTTAAATATTTTAAGATTGTAGGTGGCAGAGAAGCAAAACATTGGAAGGGTGTTCCAAGAGTAATGTGGCAAAAGAAACTGTTAGAATAAAACAGAGTTGCAAGTACTAGTAGCTAGTTCATCAGTAAAATGGTGAGACCAAGTTGACAATCTAGACGTTTTTTTAGTTTTAATTTCAAACCTTCCCAACTGTTGATTTGCAGACAGATGAAAACATGAACAACAATGAATATTCATTACCGAGTATAATTGGCTGTACAAGGCCCAAGAACAACTCAAGGTAGAAGATTACAGTGACAAGGGGCACACTTTATGAGGATATGTGGGGAAGATAACAGTTAACCCTAGACTTGAACAAGTTAAGATTGTAGTGATTGGGGGAAGTATCCTCTTGGGAAGAAGCTGTTCAATTGGAACTTACATCTCACCAATGAAATATCAAGAGAATGAGGGTGATTTGCCCCAATGCACATGGCATGGTGGGTCTTAGCCATGAAAGTTATAACATGGAATTAAAGAATGTAGTTTGCCTGAACACTTTCCATAGAAATAGTGATAGAGTAACAAGAGGCTTGCAATGTTTCATCTTTGAGATGTAAGAGAATTATTTTATATTATATATTTTGAAACAAACCATGTACATAAGTAAACTTTTTTATTAGTTGAATAATTCTGATGTTTATATTTCCCTGACTGGGTGTCAGTAGGTATAATATATCAGAGTAAAAAACAGCTCTACTAATTGCATCAACTGATAAAGAGTGAAATGGGGTCTTACTAATCAATAATATGAGTCTTACTTGTTTGATGCAAATTGTATAGACTGAGGATATAATTGAAGCAGAAACACAAGTTGAGACAAGTCATTGGGGGACAGTTATAACTGACTGGCAAATTCTGTTTTATGAGACTACATAAAAAAAGGTCTAAAATCAAAATAACCAAATATTTTCTATTATTATTAAGAGGAATAGTTCCAACACATTTACAAACAAAAAGATTGATAACTGCAATCAAGCAGTAAATTTAACAATAATAACCCATTGTTCTGAAAAGTTGTATTTCAATAAAGTGTATAAGCTTTTTGCCTGATCTATATTTAACACTGCAGCTAATAACAAAATAAAACAATGTTAAGAACAGGTAAATATTCATATCTTTTAAAGTCAGCCTCTGGGCTAGGTTTCAAACATTCTAAATTTATAAAACAAAAAACTTATTCTTTTTCTACCACAAAGGGTTGATATGTGAATTTGGCATGTATGTAATATATGCATGTGTGTGTGTCTGATGTGCATGAGTGACTTATCTGTTTGTGCCATTTAAGGGACACACAAACACATGCACACAGATATACATACAGTTTAAGTTTGAAATAAGACATTGGATAACACATTCCTCTCCCACTCAGTCTGGACAATCCCTACCCTGGGTAAGCAATAAAATAATAAAGTTGAAGATAGAAAAAAAAATTTTTTTTAAACTCCCAAAAAATCAAATATCAGAAAATTATTTTCTGATTTTATGATAAATTTCAATTTTATTGAATTTTTTGAAAAATTTAATAAGTGGAATTATTTTAGAAAATTTTGTTTTTAATTATGGAGAAATATGCTTCTACTATATATCTTAAGTTTCTTGACAAAATTCTGTAACGACTAATATTCGACTAATTCAGACTAATATTTTTGATATGTAGAATTCTCAAAAATTTTTATATTTATTGATCACTTTATATAATCTTACTGGACTCTTGTTAAAGTCTTACCAAATTATATGACATGGATATTTTTATCTGTTCATACCTGATTTTATAGAATAATAGATTAGTGGTAGGTATCCGGTGACTTTGCAGGGTAATGGTAATACTAGCTGTTTCCCTACAAGGAAATATTTGGCATTTATAGATTGAGCAGCTAGTCCTACTTTCAGTTGGAATTTATAAAATCTTTCTCTTAAAACACTATTTTTTTATTAGGAAAACAGGTTTCTTAAGTCCAATAGCTTTTATTGCTCTTTCCAGTATTGATGCGGGTTTCCTCCTTAACCTTCTATTTGAAGTGGTGTGGAGTGTCAACATCTTGATTATATTGTTATTTTCTCTTTGAGTTAAATGCAATATCTATTTTAGTTGTTGTTGCTGCTGATAGTCCTTAAGTGATGTGTTTTTGGTTCTTTATAACAGTTCTTTATTTGTGATTCTGTAGGAACAGTACACAATGTTCAAAGGATGATGATCTTTGCCAAAACACTCAGGCTTTACTCATTCAAAGCCTTTTTTTACCATTGATCTTAAGAAGTGGTTGAATACAGTTGAATTTAGATATTTCTTAATGGGCTTGGTGACATGCATGGCACCCATATAAAACTCTTGATCTGATGAGTCTATTGAAGAACATGATATGAGTTTTCAGGTTGATGTTTTGGTTTTGTAGTAATTTGCATTGTAGGGTGAAATTACCCCTGGCACAGACAGTCTCTTCTAAGTTCAGTTTCTTTTTCTAGCTTCCTGTTTATTCACAATTCGTTTCTTTGCTGGGGAGATTGTAGTAACTTCTTGAAGATGTAGGCATGGGTGATGGTATATAAAAGCAGTACACTGCCCAGAAAACCTTGCACTCCTCTTGGCAGTACTGACAATATCAAAAGGAATACAGGACATTACATTTGGGGTTGATTTAGCTGCAGATGTTGCAAGAAGGTTGTCAGTATTGACATTCAACCACTTTGGTTTTTCTATTTGCATTTATTTCCATAGCATTTTCCATGTTTGGATATGACTGCAAGGCAGCAGAGGTTTAAAATCAGTGTCTTCCTTTCCTTAGATGGACTAATGTCCCAGGCTGCCAGGCTCCATATACCCAAAAGCAGCCTAGCAGAGTATTGTCAGTATTAAATGAAATTTTCTCAAGTTGAAAAATATTTGAAGCAGTCACAATATTAAGCTGAATAATGGTGACTAAAAGTGAAGGACAAAATATTAGCTCAAATCAAAAATAATTGAGATGTATTTTTGTTCGTATGATTGGTGCTGGGTATTTTTTCAGTCAGGGCATAATTTATCTCTCTTAAATATAGTATGATATCAGAATATGAACTGCATGCAATTTATTCCAAGCCATCGAAGAAGCCAGATTCACCACAGAGTTGACCTGAGATCAGTTGTGGCTGAATGCAGAAGTATGTGACCTCATACCTGCATTCAAGTGATAATTTAGTTGGAAAATACAAGTGTCTGAGATTTTCTTACTTCAATTTTTGTCAGCTACTAAAAAATAAATGTTAATATTATGGCCTGAAAAGGGAAAAGGAGCTGGAATTTTCATTGATTCATGTGTTGATGTTGACTGTCTCTCCAATGGTGAGAATGTCACGTGTTTGTGTGTGTAGAGGAGAAAAGTGGGGTTGATTCTCATTGATTTAGAAAGAGTCAATTAATGATAATTATAACTCTGAGTAAATAATTGTAACTCCCACCTTCCATGCCCAAGAGAAAGAGGATGGGACAATTTGTCTGACACATCATAGATAGAATTTAGAGTCTACTTGTCAGATGAGGGTGTGAGGCTGAATCTCACACACTGATTGGGGCTAATTGACAAAGAAATTCATTAAAATCTAATGTCAAGTAATGAAAGATTCAAGTCTTGTTATGATTTAATCAACACACCCACTTCATTGCACAAAGTTTTCAGTCAACAAAAATAGTGTCAGATGTACGTCATTCAAATTACCAAAGATTAAATGTTGACATTCAACATAAATATTAAAATCAAAAAAAGGCAAAATTTCTGGTAGAAATAATAAGGGAAATGGCTTACCTAACAAGCTTGTAAAAATGGATGACAAAACAGGTACTGTAAGGTATCATAAAAAGACAGATCTCAAAAGAGATACAAAAGATAGAAAATTGTGGAGAGTCGTGATAACTTGCAACATGAAGGAATGTGACATACAGAAGATTTTAATGAGTTTTCCTCTTTCGTACATGTAAATTTTAATGCCTCCAAAATGAAACTGCTGTCCTTTAATTATCATAGAGAACCATTTTTGTTCTCCAACAGCATGGCTGATGCTAACCTCCAATAGTGCAAATTCTTGTGCCTTCTTGGTTTCATATTTTCTACTGACATGAAGTGGAGTGATTATATTGAATCAAGTGCTAGGTATGCTGCTAAGAAAGTTGGTTTATTGTATCTTGCCAGACTATTTTTCTCATCTGAATCCATCTTGCACATTTATAAATCTACCATTCATCTGTGCATTGAATATTTCTGTCATATATGGTTTGGTACCACTGTTATATATCTCAAGATTCTCAACAGAATCCAAAGAAGGGTCTATAATGTTATTGGTCCTGACCGGGCATTGTTGTAAAGTAGCTTCCCTATATATTTACTATAAGTATTTTCATGGTAGTTGTTCTGATGAGCTCTCTTCCTTCGTATATGGACTGCATAAATTTAAGCATACAACTAGGTTGGCAACCAGGTGTTATTGTTTTACTCTTGAAATAGCTAGATGCAACCAAATGTCCTATTTTAATAGTTTCTTTTCTCATACTTCTTGCCTGCAGAACTCTACCAGTTTCTTGCTTCCCTGCCACCAAAAATCTTCAAAAATTTAAATTTAGCATCAATCGCAATATTCTGTCTTTCCGAATCCTATTACTGTCCTTTCTCATCATTAAAGTCTTCTCATTTTCTTTCACTCCCAGTTTTCTCCTTTAATTTTTATTGACATTATTGCCTTACTTGGGATGAAATGATTATACTCCCCACCACTACAAAAAAAAACAAAAAAAAAAAAAAAACACCCAAATATTTTGCAATATATTTTTCTTGCATAGAAATTAAATAAAAATATTCTACATTTAAATTCTGAATGATATCACATGGCAAAAATGTTCAATAATGCATATATATTTGTTTTTTTAAGACACAACTGTACATAGTTCTTGATTCAATGAAATTAATGATGCTATGTTTTTGCGATTATGTGGACATTATTCAAAAATAATTTGAAAAACATTTATTTAAATTGTAAATTGTTTGAATGAAAATTAATCGAAAGTTCAATTATACTAAATGATAATTATTCAAAATGCAAAATTCTTTATTGCAATAAAAATGTAAAAATTAAAAGAGGAAATACACAAATGATAATTATTTGAAATACAAATATCTTTAATAAAAAAATTTAGTAAGAAAAAAATCCATATAACCTTAAATTATAAGATACTGTAAGCAAAGAGTCAACTACTGAAGACTACATGTTAAAGGCTACTACTAATGTTTTAAGTTTTTCATTTACGTCATAGTATTTCTTGGCAGTCTTGATATTTTGGTAATCTGCTCTTACTTTTGCATTATGAATTTCTTGCAAGTCCTTTTCTCTTTTAAGAGCGTCTAAGAATTTCCATATTGTGGGATGATGGGATGAAACTTGCTGCAAAAAAGTCCTTGTTATTAGTTCTAGTTAAATCATCATTGACTCTCTCAAAGCAAGACCAAATACGTGTTTGAAAACATAGGTATTTTGAATAATTATCATTTAGTATAATTGTACTTTTAATTAATTTTCATTCAAACAATTTACAATTTGAATGAATGTTTTCAATGAATTGTTTTCAAACAATTTTCTCAATACGGTTTTTGCTGAGGTTATACCAGAAAACTTTACTTACCAATTATTTTAGTTTAGTATCCAGAGTAACCAACTAAGGAGCAGAAGCAGTAGTTGCAATAGTAGTAATAAGTGGAAATAATTTTATCTTGAAAAACTAAAAGTGGGGAAAATATAGTCTTGTTCATTTCCTCTTTGTAAAAATGGAATTTTCTCCCTGATTATACCAAGGTGAGGTATTTTAAAATCACCTTGGTATAAAATGGATATTAATAGAAATGTACTTGCCTCCAGAGATCAAAGATAAATGTAAACGCTTTGATTGATTTTCAGAGTAAAATAATATATCACAACCAAAAATAAGTTATTGATCTGAAGGATGTTAAAGCAATTTTTGATTGATCTTAATCATAGTGAAAAGCTGTAAGTTTTCTTTCTTAAATAGATTAATTATGATTAGCAAATTGATGTATTATTTTTATAAAAATTTTATTTGATCAAGGAAATAAAGACATAATATGTATATCAATTCCATTTACTTTCATAGTACCATGAGGGTATGTTTTACACATTTGGACTTTTATGTAAAAATTCTGGAGACCATTTGCAAAGTTGAAGAGGTGAAAATTTGTCCTTGTAAATTATTAAATTTTTCTATAACAAAAAAAGGAAAAGAAGAAAACTAAGTGTAAACACCAAAATCTTTTTTTATAAGCAAGATATTGTTGAGTTAGTTTTTATAAAAATTGTTTTTGTTTTAGTGCAGTTTCTTTTTATGAAGATAAGTTTCACACAAAAGGAAATAAACTAGATATAAGAAGATTTTTTACGATATTACCTTGGACTGTTACACCTGTCGGCTACTCAGACTATCATGTGGACTGACTGCTAATTATGTTATCCTTTTATTTATATTTGGTGCACAGATGCAGTAGCAGAAACAAAAGGTATACAAATATATAACAGAAAAATACTCAGCTCAATTTCAATGTGTTATTTGAAGAGAAAAAAGTTTGTAATAATTTAATAAGTATACATGCATAAAAGCTGCAGTTTAGTACTTTGATATGCTTTAAATACCATTTAATTTTTATCTTTCTCCATAAATTATAAGTTAATTTTAAGTTGGGATTCACCCAGTAAGGATATCATATTTTTAAATAACTTCAAATTAAAAAAAAAAACATTTTTATTTTGTCTGAAATTGATTAATATAATATGTCCAAATGATACGTCTTTTAATTTGAATCTGTGTAATTTGTTTGTTTTACCAAATCTTAATTTATACAAACTTTTTAAGCTTTTTCTTCACAAACATTACCCCATTTATATCTAATATTATAGTAGTATGAAGTAAGGCTAAGTATGTATACTGGGTATTTGATTGATTGATTTGTTTTTATGGGTTGCCAACCCTTTATGGGTTATTTACAATAAGTTTTCTTTTGTTTTGTCTGGAATTGATTAATTAATAGCATATGTTCTAGTAATGTATCTTTTATAATTTGAATTTGTCTAATTTATTCATTTTACCAAATCTTAATTCATACAGATTTTTAAAGTTTTTCTTCCCATAAAACACAAAACATAAACTATGTGTATCATTAGAACAGTAATCAATACAAGACATATAGGCACCAAACAAATCAAAGAATCCATTTTTGTTATGATTTTAAATTGATCTGGTATACAAATAGTTTTTTTTTTTTAATTCTGCTGATATTAAGGATTAATAGTTTTTATTGAATAAGTGTTCACTTTTTATTTGATATTTATAATCATATTCATTTTTTTTTTGCTTCTTTGTTTTTGTTTTTTCTTCACTATTAATATTCCTGAAAAAGAATCCAAATAAATCATGCAAGAATAACTTCCGTCAAAGGTATAAAACAGATCAGAGAACAAAGAAAAAAAAAAAGAAAAAGAAAACCTCTATCCTTTTCTCAGATCAAAGAAACAAAAATACAGACTCTTAATTATTGTTTCCAAATATCTTTTTTTTTGTTTTCTTTTGAATTTTCTATTTTTTTAAAGCAAGTCACTAAAACTTCTCAATGCCTGTTATTTTTTCCAAACAAAAAAAAAAGGTTAAAAATAATAAAAAAAAAAGATGTTAATATCCATCAGAGCAAAGACTTCAAATTGAAGAAAAAGGGAAAACAGATTTTGAAATCTGGCCATGCAATTCAAACTCAAAATTAGAAAGAAGAATGTTAGCAAAGCCTCCACCATAAGAAACTGTAATACAGGGTTATTCAAACTTATAAGTAGTTTTAGTCAAAATATAAGTACCTTTTTAAAGGTATGAGGGAGAGAGAGAGAAAAGAAAAGGAATTTGGTGAATTAGCCAGGAACCTTGAGATATATTTTACTGAAGATAAAGTTTTTTTCAACCCCCAAACTTTCTCCATCTGTTATTCTGTTCTAACTCCTTATGGGTTTATTGTATTTTTTTGTGTATAATATGACTTGATTATAATACACCCATATGCTTCTGAAGCTAAAAATGGAATAAATGACATCTTTGAGTACAATATGAACTCGTAGGTAAAGCCATCCTGATGTAAAATATTTTTGAAAAGTTGTACCATATCATCCATTAAAATTTCAATGCTGTACATATATTTCCCTAAAATATTTAATTTTTCACAAACTACTGCAGAATTTAAGTTCTGGAGTAGTTCTTTAAAGAAGCTATAAAGAATGAGAATTTCAATCCAGATATCAATCAATATATCATTGAAATATGTTGCTAAATAAGTATTTAAAGAAATGTTATGATAGAATTGTTCATTTTCTCTAAACTCTACACTATTTTGTTTACTAGTTGATGGTTGGTTGATTTTGTTAAGAGGCATATCAACCTCTACGGGTTATTTTATGCTGAAATCCAAATATTTTGAATGCAGTTGTATGGCTTCAACTACTGATAAAATAAAATGTATTGTTGGTAACTTTACTATAAATAGGTATTGTTTGTATTTTTATACTTTCATAGCATTTCTTTTTGTTTAGAAGCTATTTATTTGCTTATAACTGGAACCCTAACAGGTGCTACGACCCTGGCTCAGGGTGGACCTGAAAACAGCAATTGAGAGGTGGTTCCATGCTCCTCAAGAACTCCAATCTCCTGATTAGAGGCCTTGCTGCTGGATGTAGTTTATTGTTATACCCAGAAATTTGTCTACTAGTTAATGCCTACAGATAAAAATCATAAATACTGTTACTTAAATCCTGAATAAACATATATAAATCTCAACAAAAAGACTTATATCTTATAAATTTGAATAAAAGAACTGATATCTTGAATATAGGTACTTTTTTTTTAAAAATCAATTCACCCCAAGCAAAGCAATAATGCCACTAAGATGCAAGGAGCAACTGGCAGTAAGAGAGAATAAAAACATTTTGGAGAGAACTGGAAACCCAATCCTACATGTGTTCAAAAGACTGGGGAGGAGTGTAAACTAGGTGATAGGCAAACCTATCTAGTTCAGCAAATTATATATTTGAATAAAAAGAACTTACGTCTTGAATATAGGTACTTATACATTTGAATAAAAGAAATCATGTCTTGAATATAGTTACTTACAAATTTGAATTAAAGAATGTATATTTTAAATAAAATACAAATTTGAATAAAATAAATTATTTTGAATAAAAGTACTCATAGATTTGAATAAGAAGAGTTGCATTTAAAATAAAGGCATCTACATTTTAAATGGGAATCAATATTTTGAATAAAACTGCTTATAAATTTGAATAACCCTGTGAAAATGAAAGAAACCAAAAAGTTTTCCTCGTTCTAAAGTGCCGCCAAGATTGAAATAATAGAAGAGAATGCTGCAAGTTTATAGATATATGTAAATGCATACACCATAACATAATGTTAGAATGTTTGTCAGCATGCTTTATTTAATCATATACCTGGGCCCTAGTCGATTGCCATCTATGTCAGTGGAATTCCCTGCCCAATCAACATCTGACTGATCACTGCAATGACTGGACAAATAAAAGACAATATTAAATTATGTGATAAGAAGCTATTATATCATTGGGATGAATGGATGAATTTTCTTGTTGCTTGTTGTGATAATGGCAAGATGGTACAAATGCATTTATTAATGCAGATATAGAAAGAACATTAAGAACAATTAGGTTTCTTCAGAGATTAAATAGAACTGAACAGAAAAGATATACATAAGAAAATAACAAGATTTTATCCTTTTTTGTTTAATTCTAATCTACAAGATAAACAGACATCAGAGGTTAAATGAGGTTGTTGTTTGTTAAGTAAATATTTATAGATCATGTCGCAAGGATAAAAATCAAATTATCACATCTCTGACAAGGTAATTTACCATTAACAAATGGAAAGTTTATCCTATTAGAAATAGTAGAGAAAGCCACTTATCATAATCATTTTGAGTTTTTCAGATAACATTAACTAAGCAAAGGATATCAGAACTGAAACAATTTATATTAATTATCATAACTATAAATAAATTGTTAAATTCATTGTTATAAACCAGACATTATGATGCTCTATAAAAGCACATATTCATTGGTATGATCACCAGATGGTGATATAACTTTCTTTGAAATTTGTCTATATTTTGAGATGTAGCATTGCAACGAATTACACTATTTACATTGTTCAGACTGTTGTCCTCATCTTTATTGTCATATTCATAACGTTTCGGCTGTTGTACACTCTGGCCTTTTTCAGGTGATATATGTTGGAATTTTGAACTGAACCCTTTATTTCATTTTTTGAAGTAAACTGTTCTAGTTCCATACCTTTTTTATATCTTAGTATCAGTTATTTACCTTTAGTACCTCAAATCTTTGAGTTTTTGTTCACCTTTGCTGTGGCCAGGTGTTGAACTCTCAACTCTTTGGGTCAAATCACTGGATTATTTTAACCAACACTTATCCACTGAACCACTTTGAAATTGTTGCAGCAGTGCTACAGGATGACACTTTAGTATATTATATCTTCGTCATTTGCTTGGATTGCTTTCTCAGAACTTCCATGAAGGAATAATAGATATCATGTTACAAAAATTGTAAGTGCAGATTACACTGATGATTTAGTGTTACTCTTCAATCTAATAAGCAAAGCAGAAACTCCTCTTCATAGTCTTGAATATTCTGCCAAAGGTATTGGTCTTCATTTTAACTCAGACAAAACAGAATACATAACCTTAAATCAAAATGGAACAATCAAAAAAGTATCTGACACACCGTTCAACTGTGTAGGAGAATTTACTTATCTAGGTAATAAAATCTGTAGATGTGAAAGTGATGTAAACGCACATATTAGTAAATCTTGGGGTGCTGTCAACAAGTTATCTCTAGTGTGGAGGCATGGATTTCCAGACAATATGAAAAGGAGCCTCTTTCAAGCAACTTTTATCTCCATTCTATTGTATGGCTGCTCAGCATTGACCCTTAGCTCAAAACTGGAAAGAAGATTGAATGGTGGTGACACTTGCAGGCTAAGACTGGCTTTGAATGTCACTTGCAGAGATCGTCTGACCAATGAGTAATTGTATGGGAACCTTAGTCCAGTATCAGACATCATCAAAGAGCATAGAGTCAGATTCACAAGGTATTGATGGAGAGCTAAATATGAAATTCTTAGTTAAGTTTTTGTTAGGAGCCTACACAAGGAAGAGCTTGCAGAGGACAACAAGACCTATATTAAGCAGATTTGTGATAACAAACTGCAATCCATCTGACCTTCGAAATATGATGAAAAATAGTGACAGTGCAACCAAGTGATGTTAGAAACTAATTTACATTATAGAAAATATGAAGCACTTTTATTATAAGTGGATAAATTTTATAAAATAATTATTTATTTATTTAATAATTTTAATTAATTTAATAATAATAATTCAATAAAGCTATGTCTATTCCAATGAAAACAGTCAAGATCATAGAGTTGTTGTGCACTCCATGCTATGCTAGGGCTACACAGCTTTTAAATTCACAGTTGTCATTCTCCTAGACTGGCTACCAATCATAGCAAGAGAATCCAATCTACTCTGCTATTTAAACCTTATCCGGTGGGAAGAAAGATTGATTCATACCTTTTCCCAAGGGTATTTGTGCAAAAGTGAATGCAATGCATTCAACAGGGATTCGAACTCTGCATGCTGATTTCACATTCCATGATGCTAACTATTACATCATCTGCACACACAATAGTTTAATCAATAATAAGAAAAATAATGAATAATAAATTATTATTTATAATTTAATAAACAAGAAAAAAATAACACAATAATTTAAATTCATTTAAAAAAAGTGTTTTTGGATGAACAGATTTTGATATCAACAACCATATATATAATAATATATATGGTTGTTGATATCAACAACCATATTATATGATAATATTAGCCATGATTATAATAAATAGCTTCCTCTGGAGCATCAGAAAACAAAGTCATCCTCTTGAAATTTTCCTTCTGACAACCATCTAATATTTTTTTTCATTTTGAAAGGTTATTTCAATGCAAGATCTGCTGTAACATTTTCAGAGTTTTGGTGGATGAAACAGCAACAGAAACTACAAATTTTGCAATGACAAATGCTAAAAGTCTTTGCAATGAATAGAAAAAAGAAGAAATCATGGTAAAAAGAACCTGAAATTTGAATAAAAAGAAAGGCATTGCTTCTTTCTGAGCACAGGGAGCTGTTATGGTTATTATAGTTGATATTTGAAAAGATCAAACAAGTTCTTTGATGTTAATCCAATGCTACTTTCTCAGTATGGAAATAACAAAATAAATCCCATTAAAGGATATTGTAACCTTTGTTTATATATTCAATTTGAATATGATATGCTGGTTCATTAATATATCTGTGGGTCATAACATGTCAAACATCGTTTCTTCAGCTGAAAAAAAATGAAAGTAGTAAATAAAAAAAAATGTTCCACTTGTAGTAGATTGTGAACTTGTGTGATTTTTTTTTTTTTTAGAAAGAATTCCATTCACTGTGCATTTCTTAAACTGATATATCCATGCAAGAGTGCAGGTTGGAGTGGGGTGGGCGTTTTTATTGAGACACAATCTCTTGATAGTGTCAACCAAGGCTAAATAGCTTTCATTTGCCAATTAGTTCAGCACTGGTGACTATAGGCTTACACAACTGTCGATTACTTCAAAAACTATATCTGCTTATATTTCTGAGATGTATTATAAATGTTTACACTATTTACATTTTTCAGATTGTTGTCCCCACATAGCCCAGTGAATAAAAGAGTTGGTTGATTAGCCCAAAAAGTGACTTGATCCCCAAAGAGTTGTGAGTTCAATCCCTGGCATCAGCAGAGAGAACAAAAACTTGAAGTGTTATCAAAGCAAATTAACTAAAAGAGATATCCAAAGGCATGGTACATGGAATTAGAACAATCTACTCCCGTGGACTAAATAAAGGGTTTTGGTCAAAATTCCAACAAATACCCCTGAAGAAAACCAGAACATACAATGGCTGAAATGTCATGAATGTGACAGTAAAGATGAGGACAACAGTCTGAACAATGCAAATGGTGTAAATACCTTCAAACAGTTTCATCTATTCAATTTTACTAATGATGCCTGGGTTAACTCATGGTATGGTGATTCAGGTACTTATATCATATATTAAGAATATAGTAACTGGATTCTGCAAATTGAAGGAGGGAGTTATCAATCTGCAATTATCTCCCTTTAACTCTGTTTTTTTTATTTTTAAATTTATTTTTTTATCATATAAAATTTGGCAGAAGCAAATTTTCATTTCGAAAATGTGGCCAAGAGAAAAAAAGTTTGGGGAACCGCAGCTCTAGCCATTCAACTGTGCATCTACATATGACAGTAGCAAGATTTCTTTTTGCTTTCACTAAGTGTGAGTAATTTTTTTTTTTCTATATTCTTTCAGGAATACAAAAAAAATATACCCAGACTACATGGCTGTACCAACAAGATCCAAAGGAATACAGGGCTTTACATTTGGGGCAGCTTGGCTGCAGGAGTTGTTGGAAAGGGCTCCACTCCAGGTTTTCTGTCTGGATTTACTTCCATAGACTTTTCTGTGTTTGGATATGACTGCAAGGCAGTCTAAAACCAGGGTTTTCCTTCCCCTAGATTGACCGCCTTCCTGGGATGTTGAGTTCCATCTACTCAAAAAGTCAAGCATTAAAATATAAAAAATAATGTTTCTTTTATTTTAATAACAATTTTTGATTACAGTTGTTAATTTTCTATTTGTCAGTAAATTTTAAATGTCATTCACATATTTGGAATTTTGTCTGTGTAGAAAAAAAACAAGAAAGAAAGAAAGAAAATGAAGGCTGTTATAGTTAAGTAAAAATTTATAATTACCCATATGATGATTGTCCATCCATGATCACCCGAACAACATACAGGATACATGTTAAAATCTTGATCACCAAATTAAAAATTCTAATTCGTAAACCTGTAAGAAAAGAAATATTTTTATTACATTTTTTTTTTTAATCAAGTTCAGCCCAACCAAGGCAGTAAAGTCACATAGACACAAGGGATTATTGAGTGTGGATGAGTTAAAAACAGGAACACTTAGGAGTGAGAACAGAAGAAGATCAATCAGGAGGACAGCAGATAGTGATTAACATCGTTTTTAAATTAGTGCAGATTAAAATTGGTTAGAAAACATGGAGAAAGAAAGGGAGTTCCACAAGCGAGAAGTGTGAGAAAAGAAACTTTTAGTGTAGAAATTATGGCTACACCTAGCCAGCTCAACAGTAAATTGGTGAGACTTTGTTGCCAGCTTAATACTGAGCATAAATTTGAAGAGTCTAGGTAACATAGTGAATAATTATCATGAAAGTATTTATAGGCAAAGGGTGGCAACTTTACAGTGGTGGGAAAGTGACTGAAGTTGACATGTCAGATCAGGGCTTAGAATATTCTTCTTTGGATTATATCAAGGAGTCCTACCTTCAATTATTTCTTTGACTTAAAATTTTGCATACACATTTGAAACTAATTATGTTTAAACTTAGAGGACTTTTTTTTCAATGTTATGCAAGTTTGAAAGCAGGACTTAAAACTTGTTATATATATATTTATTTATTTATTACTTCAAACGTTATTATAGCAGAGTGGATACTCACATTTGAAAGAGATGCCTCATTTATTGTTTTTATTTTAAACAGGGTATATTATGTCTATCGGTCTGTGTATTTGAGAAATTTTAAAATTGAACCTGTGCCCCACCTTTATAATAGAAACCACCACTTTATCCTGTGTGCTTTATCATTCAGCTATGAAGAACATCAAAGTAGAACAAGGCTGTATTTTTCCTTTTTTAAGGATACCACAACTCAATCCATTATTTCTTTATAAATATGTGTATGCATGTATATGCATACATGATCACTGTATCATATATATATATATATATATATATATATATATATATATATATACACACACACAAATATATAACAAATTTTAAATAAGTTATACACAAGCATATATCCATAAATATGTACATACATATATATAAATACATACATAGATAGATAGATACTAGTGATGGGATAATTAATCAAAATTGGAATTGAAACTGAGAATTGGAAATATCAGAACTTTTTGGGGTATTGGAATCAGAAAATTTTCAACCAAATTTCCAATTCCAAAAATGATTCTTTTTTGTTTAAAACTTAATTTTCTATTCCTGGTACTAATAATAAAAAGATATAAATATTTATTGATTTTAAACTATCAGTAAAACTAAAATCTATAGATCATAATAACACCAACACACAAGTTAAGTATCATGTAAATTTATTTTACTTGTGCAAAAAAAAAAAAAAAAAAAAAAAATGAAATGTGCAAGTTTCTACTCAGTTCTTGAACTTTCCATAAAAATTGCTAGTTTAAAGTTTGTTTCAGTTCAAAATAAAATTTTATTTCTAATTTCTTTTTAAACATTGTTAATTCACCCATTTAATGTTATAAATTATTAATTTAATAATTATAATCAAAATTATGTAATATAAACTCAAAATGAATTCATATTGTTGTTCTGCTGGGCTCTCTTTTAAGACAATTTTTATTATTTTTTTAATTTATAAAAAAAGAAAAAAGTGTTGCTTGTATTTAAAAACCTAGGAAAAACACGAGAATCTTATAATATAAAATTTTATTTTAAAATTAAAATTTTCAATTATTCTTAAATCTAAATTAAAAATACAATTCCATATAAGAAGTTTCAATCAGAAATTAATGCAAAGGATCATATAATTGTGGTGGTAGACATTTATGTTTCCATTGGTGGGAATTCTCTACATTCAAATGAATGTATGGAATTCCTGCCAATATCACATTTAATTTCTTCACATAAAAAAAATTCACCTTGTGTCACAAACTGTTCTTGTGGTGAGGCAGTTAAATTACAACAATTTGTTTTTATAATAATTTTAATCCATAAGATCATTTTTTAGTTTATTATTGCAAATATTTATTTTTGTTTACATAGCATACTATGTAAACAAAAATAAATCTTTTCAATAACCAAGATTTAAAAAAGTAAACAGTGTTTTTATGAAACTTTAATTATTTTCTACAAAATTCATGTATTTCTTTTAAAATTTTATGGCTTTCAAAATGGATTTTCATCTTTACATACTTAAAAAAATAAACTTTTATTTTGAAGTTTTCTGAAAAAAAAAAGAAGCTTTTTCACACAAATATTTGTATTAAAAAACCTAAAATTTAATTTCCATCAAAAATTGTATTTAATTTTATTTTATTAATATTTTTCTTTAGCATAATTGAACTTTCCTGTTTTAAATTATTATGGCATTTAAGATATTTTGAACTTTTTTCTCATTCATCATTGGGGTCAAAACAAGATGCAAGTTTTATAAGTAGAAGTGTACAAGAAAAAGTTAAAATCAAGTATTTTTATTCCATTTTATCTGGCATGATTGAGCTATTTTTTCCCCACTTTTATTTTTATTTTAATGCTTTGTAACTGTTGTATCTCATACCTTATAAAATGATCAAGTTGGATATCAGTATTACTTAGCTTTCAACTTACTAATATTTTTAAGTTTGCTAAAATTGTTTACATCTCTAAGAAAAAAAAATCAAGGGATATGTTTTTACTGTGTTACTACACTTTTACACTTTTTTTTCTTTTAACAAAAATAAAAACTTTTTGATTCTTTTTAGAAATTATTAAATTTTTTAATTGTGGGGAAATGTATTTTAGACAGTAAAACTCATTAGTCAATTTTGTAGATAAGATTGAAAACCTTTTATTATTTATTTATTAAGTTGCTGTGATAATTCATATTTAATTCTTATTAAATGGCTGCAAGTAAATTTAAAATTTGCTTTTATTTTTTATTCACTGTCCTACAGGATTAGGTACTCCTTGTACTTTATCAAAATATATGCATGAGTTAAACCACAATAATACATAGGATGATGCCTTTCTGCATAAAAAGGATATCTAACAATATTTCATAAGCTTTTGTATTCATTTTTCTACTAAATGTTTTATTAATAAATGTATTTTGTTCATTAAATTTCCCAAACCAACTGTACAACCTGAAAATAACAAATTTTAATCACTCTAGGTATCGGAATCAGAAATTTAGAACAGTCTCAGGAATTGTATCAGAATCAGTAAAAATATTGGTATCATCCCATCACTAATAGATACCTATATAAATAGAAACATATATGATACTGCAACTCGATTTTGAGCAATGTCATCACATGATCCATCCTCCTATATGGGTGTGTGGATTTGGATTTTAGTCCTGCTATGGTCTTAAATTCTTTTGCAAAGATGTGGCAATGTTGGGAATCATAAGCATTACTTGTTACATAAATGACATTTAACATGTAATGAATAAGTTCTGTCTGTGTATGATGTCTTTGAGGATATTTGAGGTCTTACATGGATGACCACATTCACTACAAATTCAATCAAATTTTGTACAGACATTTTTAGGGAAATTAAACTCAAGACTGTTATGTATATGCTTTGTGTTTTTGATATGCAACATGATTCTGTTCAAAGTCTCTTTGTATACATATATACATACATTAATACATATATTGTAGTAGTAGAAAATAAATTCAAGTCCAAATTTATTTTTATTACTGTTTATTTCCTTGCCACTGATGACTTCTCAGATGACCCACAAGCTTAGTCCTGGTATCATTGTTCTGTGACTTGTAATGCTGAGTAAGTCCATTTGCTGACCTGAACACTTTGTTGCAAAGATTGCAAGTGAAACCAGGTTAGATATGTTTTTTAATCAATTCATCCCAAGCAAAGCAATTAAGCCACTAAACGGCAAGGGGGTTACTGAGTGTGAAAGAATAGGAGAAAAAGAAAACATTATTATGGAGAAGGAACAGTAAAAGAACAGGAATTAAGAAGACAGAAGATAATGATTGAGATTGCATTTAAATAAAAAACAAGAAGCTGGAAGTGAGTTCTAAATGCAAGAAGTGTGAGAGAAGAAACTGTGAACATAGACCTTATGGTTATATCTAGAAATTTAAACTGTAAAATGATGAGACCTATCTACCAATCTAGTAGTACGCTTAAATTTATCAAGTCTAGGAAAAAAAAGGAAAGCTCATTAGGATTACCATGAAAATATTAATAGAAAAAGTGTAGAGAAACTATGTTATAGTGATAGGAAAGTGACGGAAGCTGAGATACCAGGTCAGAACCAATAATATTGCAGCAATATTCAATGCATGGATGAATGGTAGATTATAAATGTGTAAGATAGATTCTGGTGAGAAAAATTGTCCAGCAAGACACAATGAACCAACTTTCCTCATCATTGTGATAGACGGTGTTGCCAATGTTGTGACATTATATATATATATATATAAAAACCTAGTGAGCCAGTTTTTTACCCTGAAGATCCATTAGGTGAAACCTTGGTAGGTAGGTGCTGGCTCACTAGGTTTTTCTAGTTTTTGCTCTATTTTGTATATTGGGCACTTTTACATTTTACTTAATTTAATCTACCAGCGTGTTTACTTTTGACTAAGCATTGCGGTGCTGATCGATTATTTTCGATTACATGGATGTTTTTAGTCTTTTCTTTTATTGAATTTTTTTTACCCTGATATCAGTTTGGCAAATATATTTTTATTTGCAAATTGTATTATCTGTGTCTTTTTCATGCTGCCTGAGTATAGGTATTAAAATAATATATATATATATATATATATATATATATATATATATGGATTAAATTTTTAAAAAGTGTACAATATTTACAATATAATAAAGCATAAGTAATTTTTTGTAAAAATTTATATTGAAAAGTTTTGATAAGTGGGCCTACAACACAAAACTGAATAATTGGGAAAATTCAAAACAAATACAGATAAATTACAGTAAGTAAATTTATCAATATAGATTTATATATATATTAAAAGCAAGCAACAATTTGTGTCAATAAATTTTAATGATCAACTTTTCCAAGTTACAAATAATCCTTCTCAGGATGAGCAGGAAGTTCTGTTTGAAATTGTCTAAAGTTCATTTGGGAGGAAAATTACAGAAAATATGGTTCAAGCATTCAACTTTCTTAAGAAACCATCGGGGTAGGTAGAGACAATTGGTGAGTTTTGTAGAACTGGTCAGTGCTGTGACATAGGCAAAGAGTTTTGTTACATAAGCAAGGTGAGACATCACAACACACTTCCCTTACATCACAACACACTTCCCTTACATCACAACAGTCACTCCTTCTACGAAACCTAACAATTGTCTCTACTTACCCTGTTGATTATATATATATATATATATATATATATATATATATATATATATATATATATATATATATTTCCAAATGAAATGAGAATGAATCGAATATAAATTCCAACGTTCATAACATTAATTTAAAAGAGGGCTCAATACAAAAGTAGAGTTCTATTCTTTATTTTAGGATAATTACATCAACATGAAAGTAAACGCTACATAAATGCAATCATGTTTTGATGTGTATCCAGGGAGAGCTCTATGTCAATAATTAGACATGAACCTTTAAAATAGCATGAGTTTGTGACCCCGAGTTTCATACTTTTGTGATCATTAGGTAAACTGGTTATAAATAAGCATAAATAGATCTTATTTTAAAGAATAAACCAGTTTGCCTGATGATCGCAAAAGCGTGAAACTCAGGGTCACAAACTCATATCTATACAACAGAATATGTTAGCTTTATCACTGATATTGAGCACTTTCCACTAGGTACTGCACATACAAAAGCTATATATATATATATATATATATATATATATATATATAATTGCTTTAAAATGGAGCCTTATTTAATTTTGAAATACCTTCAAATTTAAAAGTGCATATCCATTTTTTAAATTTTATATATTCCTTTTATTATTTTTCAGTTATAGGAATAAAAGCAAGGTAAAATATATTTGTTTATTAAATTATTACCCACAAATCATCATACCGCACCAAAATTGATTGGTAGGAACAGTGGTACTCCAGACAAAAATAGAATGACTTAAGTCATAAAGATGACTTGGGTTATAAAGCTAGCAGAATGCCTACTGATAAATGATAACTTTATCCCCAAATCTATTTTCATCTAAACTGTATCAAGCAATCTTTCAAATATACCAGTAAAATAAATCTAAGGTGAACAGACCAACCCAAAGATATTTTGAGCTAAGTCAGAATAATGAATAGATAGATTTTTTTTTTTTACAGCTTTTGCATGTTATTTAAAGCCAGAAAATATTTTTAGACTGTAAAAGTTTTTTGGATTAATTAATAATTTACTGATATAAGCTCTACTAATTAACTCATAGCTGCAAGGAAAAGAGATGAATTCATACCATTCTCAAGGGTATTTGTGTGTAAGTGAATATCACAGACCCAACTGGAATTGGAACTCAGCTCTCCAATTTCAAGCCATTATTTATGACACTATCTGCACATCCTATTACAGCACCTGGTATCCCAAGCAGTCACCCATCTAGGTAATGACCAGGCATGACATTGCTTAACTTTGGTGATTGTATGAGAACCAATGTCTTAATGATCATGACAATGAAAGAAAAGAATGTCATGCATATTTTGGAGGACCACTGATCTAAAGCAACTATTGCTCAGCGTGTATATATAAGGATCTCAAATTTACGAATTTACCTGATATTGAATCTGCTAAGTACAGAAAGAATATGTAACATTGAAAAGTAATATGTAAAATGTAGGCATAAGAAATATATCTCCCAGGAAACAAAATGTGACTCCCATCAGGATATTATTTTCACACCAGCTCTCTTCAGCAAATCTCACCTGCTTAGCAAACTGTCTAAATAGGGTTCAAATCCTTGAACAAAATTTGAATGTAATATTTATCATAGTTTTATTTGTTAACTCATCACTCAAAAAAAAAAAAAAAAAAAAAAAACCTGCTCTTACTGGTTTTTGAAGTTTTATTTTAAGAGAAGTACAAGGAAATCATCATCTTTTTCTTTTTTTAATATCCACAAAAAGTTTTGTTATGTAAACTTTTTATCAAAGCAGTCAAGAGTTAAAAATGCAATTGGGCATGTCTTGATATATTATACATGAGTTATTGTACCATCTGATCTTTTGTATAACATATACACCTGCCACTTCTGTAAACCTCACTAATTTATACATTTCATCTATTTGCTCTGTAAATTGACATACATATGATTTGTTTGGTTGTATATGTTTCAGGTGTATTACTCTTATTAGATTCCCCATGAATAAACAAGATTTTAAATATATATATATATATATATATATATATATATATATATATAAATATATATATATATAAATATATATAGATAGACACACACACATTACACCGGGTGTAACAGCAAAATTGTCCATCCCACAAATTGTTTAATATCTAAACAAACACTAACCTAATGGTGTTTCTTTTTTTTCCAGGTTTTCAGATAAGACGTTTAGCCATCTTGACACCATTTGTCATAAGAATCACTGAAAATCCTTTTGAATTATTCAGCTACAAATAAAACAGACTAAAATCATTTTGTGTTATCCCCATTGTCTTCCCAAATGAGCAATGGTGAGAGGAAAAAGACCATTTAGGCCTCTAGTAATGGTACCAACATTCATACTCTGGCTTCCATCTTCAAAGTCCATTCAAGAACCATCAAGAGAACAGTGAATAAGTTTAAAAATGTCCAAGAAATTTCATAGAAAATGTGTGTCCTCAACAGGAATTGAACCTCTATCCTACACAGAAACGTCATATAGCCTGATATGCTATACCATTTAGCTACAAAAAGAAATTTCATAGAATTTCTATGAAATTTCTCAGATATTCAGGCTAGTAAATGTTGTTAATACTGTTTATTAAAAATAAAGGATTAAATATTTGAATCTCGAAAAATAATGTATAAACAGAAAATATTTTAAAATAATTGTCAGAATTAGTCCATTTCATAATATATGATGTCATTTGTTTATGTTAAGATACGCTTTGATCAGATATGAGCGTTCAAGAGAAATTATAGAAAATTTGTAGTTTAAAAACAGTAATTTGTCCTTGTTAACCAGGCGCTGCCTCTGTAACTAAATGGTATAGCATGTCAGGCTATATGATGGTTCTGTGTAGGATACAGGTTCGATTCCTGTTGGAGGACTCATATTCTCTATTTCTCAGATATTCAGGATGGTAAATTTTGTTAATACTGTTTATTATAAACAGAGGAATTATTTAAATATTTGTATCTATAAAAATAACGTATAAACAGAAAATATATTAAAATAAATGTTGGACTTAGTCCATTTCATTATATATATATATATATATATATATAGATAGATAGATACACACACATAAATATATATAAAAATTTCTCAGAATTAACCTGTAGAAAAAGGCAATATGTATAAAGGAAATATTGTCTTTTTTCCTGTATATATATATATATATATATATACACACACACATACACACACACAATTTTATTATAGAGGCAAAGGCATGTGCAGAACCAATAACACTTTTTTGAAAAGATGTATACAGACAATTTTTGTACACAGTGTATTACAAGATTCACAAATGACACTTCTCATGCTTTGAATTCGTTCTCCTTGACCAGTTGTCCCCTAAGGCTATAGGGTCTAATCTCTCCTGCTATTTACACATAGCTGTTGGGAGAAAAATTAGATTTAAACTTTTCTCAAGAATATTTGCACATTAGTGAATGTAATAAACTTGACTGGAATTCAAACTTGGCTTTCTGATTCTCAAATTCTCAATCTGAACTGATATCCATTAAGACACAGGGCATTATTATATATATATTATACACACACGCACACATACATACATACATACATACCAACAAACTGAAAGATTATGACTAAGTTGTTTTTTATAGCCTATCAAGCTTTGCCTGGTGATTTAAAGCCAGAAATATTTTTAGATTTTAAGAATTTTTAGAATAAATAATAAATTACTGATACAAGTTCAACTAATTGATCCATATACGGAGGAGAAGAGGTAAATTCTTCCCTTTCCCAAACATTTTTGTGCATAAATGAATATAATGAACACAACTGGAATTGGAACTCAGCTCTCCATTTTCCAATTCTGAGCCATTATCCATTATACCAGTTGAACATCCAAGCACCAGGTATTCACAAACAAGGTACTGACCAGACTCAATGTTGCTCAACTTTTGTGATCATCTTTCAATGTGATATGGCTGTAAGACTTAAAAATTATGATAAGTAAATATTTTCTATAATAAAATTTACTTTTAAAAGCCAATGTCTACTATGCACTTTAAATATAACTGATTAAAGTAAAGTCAGACCATAGTCCTTTTTCCTTCTCTCTATGTAACTGATCTAATACATGTCAAATGTTAATAGTTTTTCCTTCTTGATATATAACTGTCCTAATGCAAGTCATATTTTAATCACTTTATATGTAAGTAAATCTTTTGATGATCAGAAATTGGCAGCTGACCTCTCTTCCAATCTACCACTAAATTGCCAGTGGGGAGGAAACTGGCTGGTTACATTTAATGCTTTGAACATCAAACTACTGATCAGACCCCTAGTCATGATGAATGGATGTCCCCTAGAGAAGATACCATGCCTTGAGAGAATATCAAACTGACACATGACCTCAAGTGGAAATTTTATGTATGATCCATTGCTAAAGATGCAGGGAAAATAACGGTGCTCTGTGAAGCTCCAGTAAGTACCTGGCTCCTCATGTTATCCTCTACCTTTATAAGAGCCAGATCAGGCCGAAATGGAGTACTGTTGCCATATTTGGGTGGGAACTGCTCAGTCCTCACTTTTCAATCTTGATAGAGTTCAAAAGCATCTCTGAGTACTTGTTGAAGAATTATTTCCACCTTCCAACCTCACTCCCACAGGTGGGATATGGCAAGCCTCTCACTGCTCTATTGCTACTTCCATGAAAAGTGCTCAGATGAACAGCTAGGACCCACCATACCACTTACGTAATAGTAAACCAACCATATTCTCTCTGTACTTCATTGGTAAGAATTAAGTTCCACTCAAACAGCTTCTTCCTACAAGCCACTGTTCTGTGGAATTGACTCCCAAGAGAAAGTTTCCCCGATCACTACAATCTTAACCTGTTCAAGTCTAGAGTTATCCGTTATCTTCCTCTCATATTCATATAAACTACCCCTTAATGTAACCCTATACTTTGAGTGTCCCCTGGCCTTGTAAAGAGTGAACCTTACTGTAAAAAAAAAAGAAGATCAAATTCAAGTTAGATCTTTAAATCATCTTTTATTCCCTAGTTTTTCAGGACATAGGTGATCATGGCTCATCACGATTTTCTGTCCTTTGTAGCTCTTAATAAATTTTGTCTTTTTTTTTATTTCTCCCAAACCCTGCTTCACCATCCATTTAGTCAAGTTCACTAAATATTTTTATTTATTGTTTTTCTCTGTCCCTCTTGCCTTCAATCTGTCCTGTGAGTATCATATTTTACAAGCCCACTTTCCTCATGTGTCCGAGAAATTTCAGCTGTCTCTTCCAGTGTAATGATATTTGTTATTGTAGCTATATGAGGGGGAAAAATACTCCCTATGTAACTACATAAAGAAGAATAAAAAAAAATAAACATCTGAATAAAATTCTAAAAAGCCTTCGCAAGTTAGCTGGAGTTTAATTTGTAGAAGTTTGGTTCAAATAGGTTCTTGCAGATTGCATGAAATAGGAACACACACATTATATATATATATATATATATATATATATATATATAAAAAAGCTTTTTTTTTTTAAATAAAATATCAAAACTTTTCCACTACTATGGTTTCACCTGCAAATCTTCAGGCAATAAGTCAGGACATATTTTTTGTACTTCATTACAAGTTTATATATATATATATATATGTGTGTGTGTGTAGATATATAATGATAATAAAAAAAAGAGAAAAGAGTTATTGAAAAAATTGATTTTCATAAAGGAATCATCAATTGAAATAAGTAAAGGGGAACAGGAATTCCATTTTGGCAAATGAGGCATACCTTTTTTCTTTTTGTGGGAAGAAAATCTCAGAAGAGATCAAAGAAAAAAAAAGAAAGAAAGAAAAAAGAAAGAAAGAAAGAAAAAGGAAATAATGAAATTCAAAAGTGAGTATAATTAATAGTGAATTTGAAAAGCATGAAAGAAATAGAATTTTATTCCTGAAATCTGACAGGCTTATACTAACAATAGATTTAGGCATGCAGGTGTTTTCAGATAACTTCAAGAACTCCAAGAATTGAATGACCCTCTTAAGGCAAACGAAGTTTGGATTTGATTGCAAAGACATTAGGCTCTTTCAGAAACTGAGTTTTAAAGCTAAAAATGTAAAAAAAAAAATTCTTGAAGAATCCAACATTTAAGGACAACTACTACTACTACTAATAATAATATACTTAAAACAGCAGTTTTGAAAATTCAGTATATACCTTTTATTTTCAAAATATCTATGAAATGAAAATAAAAGCCCAGAATGTACTTGTTTATCTAGATTCAGTATCTAAATTGATAGTAAAAAAATGATAGTATAAAAAATAGTAAGTATATAAATAAAAATATATATATATTATATATATATATATATATATATATATATATATATATATATATATATATATATATATATTATATATATTAACTATATATTAAAAACATTACTCATTTTTACAAGAACCACCACTGCCATTATTCATTTTTAATAGAATTTCCTTTATTTTTAGTTTCTTTCTATTGAAATAAGTTCTACTAATTAACCCACAGCCGGGGGGGGGCATTGAAAAGGTGGATTCATACCTTTCCCAAGAACATTTGTGAGCAAGTGAATATAATCAACCTGACTGAAATTGAAATCTTGACATAATGGAAAGAAACAGAATGAAGTACAGAAAATTACACAATGAAATAAGGACCAAATGCAGGCAAGCTAAAAAAAAAAAAATGGCTAAATGAAAAATATGCAGAAATAGAAAGATTGAGTCCTCTGAACAAAAGAGATATGCTCAAACAAATAAGACAACTAACAGGGCAGAAGATATGCTTGTCAACAGGCTGCCTAAAATCAAAGGATGCAACACTCATATTAGAGAAGGAAAAATTCTTCACTGCTGGAACGAGTACATTAGGGAACAACCAGCAATATACAGAACTACCAACAGACCTGGAATTCTGAAAACCAAAGTAAAAGCCACACTGGACAAATTGAACAGAAACAAGGAATCTTGGCCAAATTAAATTGTCGTGGAAATTCTGACAGCTTTAGATGATTTTAGCATAGACAAGATCACCGAAATAACAAATGAAATCTACAACAGCAGGGATATACCAGAAGACCTCAGCAGATCTATCTTCATAGCTATGCCTAAGAAACCAGGTGCAAATGAATGTGAACTGAACAATAAGCCTAATGAGCCACATGACAAAACTCATCATCTGTATTTTGTTGAATACAACACGCAGCAGAATCAGGCCAGAGATAGGACAAGAACAGTGCGGGTTTGTTAAAGACACCGGAACAATGAACACAATATTCATGCTCAAAAATTTATCAGAAAGAGTATTACAGATGCAGAAGGACATGTACCTATGTTACATAGACAACGCAAAAGCCTTCAACAAAGTATGCCAAAAGATCTGATGGAACCGCTTAGCAAGCTTGATATAATCGGGATGGATATCAGGATAATCAAGAACTTATACTGGCAGCAAACAGCATGCATATACATAGGAAATGATTTCAGTGAATATAGAAAAACAGAAAGGAGTGTAATGCAAGCATGCGCCTTCTCACCTGACCTATTCAAGCTATACAGCGAGGCAATTCTGAGAGAATTGGAAGCCCTACCAGGATTTAGCATTGGTGGCTACAACCTTAACAACATAAGATATGCAGATGACAGTACTGATAGCAGACACATAAAAGAAATTACAAAATCTCCTACATCATCACAGTAGTTATATGGACATTACAACAGAGATATTCATCATCAAAGGTGACATCCCATTTTGTTTACATGGAACTTTGCTATGCGATGATAATGGTCATGGAATAGCAGACACAGGTCATAAATTTGTAATGTCGTTCTATGACATTGTTGTTATGGAGTGATTTCACAGTGGAGGCTTGTATTTGTACTAAGTCGGTCCTTAAATAGGTTTGATGTACAAAACGTTAGGAACTTGATATAATAGGTATAACGCAGAGTAAATCTAGTTGTGGTCGCTGATAGTTTAGTATTTGATTAACTGTTGTCCAACATCAACTGACTGACCAACTCGCTGAGCGACTCCTACTACTGCTACTTATTATAGGTGGGAGAGTCTATTAACTATAGAATAGGTGTGTTCCACTATAACAATTGTACATGACCACATGAGAGAAAGAAATGTTATCAACAGAATCATTTGTTTAAATGCATTGTAATATGTTGTGACTGGTTTGAAATGTAAGTTTGTTGAGTGTGAGTTGCTTTGTTTTAATGTAGATGGCCTCTAAGGTTCTTTTTACTGTGTGTATGTGTGAGTATTGTTATATGGTTCATGTAGTATGGTACAACAAAAAAAATCAGTTTTAAAGATATTTACAAAAACAAATGAAAAGTCTTTTTTCATTTTTTCCTAATAAATATTCCTGAGAGTAATTATGAGATGTCTTTTCCTTTAGACTAGAGTACCAAATCCCAAAAGTTCTAAAAACGGAATTTTCCACAATTATCTACGGCATCATTCTAATTAAGTATCATTTTCCTTCTACTGGCCATTTCTTAAGGTTTGGAGCCTTTTGAACAATTTGAGGTCAACCCCCTCTCAACTGGTAGTCTGTTTCCTTGTTTTCTATTGGAGAAATTGTCACAGACATTATTTATGTTTCTTCTTCTTCTGGTAGCATTAGAAATGAAACAGAAATATTCCATCATATTGAATATTTTGTGAATGAGATAAAGTCATTTTCTGATAATCAAGTTTGTTCATCAAGGGTGTAAAATTGATTAATGAAATATGCATGCATGTATTCTGTAAACATTTAAATCCACTTGGACACCGCACATATCATAGCAATGGATGCATCTTGTGCAAAATAACCTGACAGACTGTTCCTCCTCAGGCTGAAATAATCAGGATTGTGATTAAGTGTTGAGTCATTGAAGATAAAGAAATAAATGAGGGTTGAGAAAGAAAAGATACAAAGAAATTAACCGACAAACAGAACAAAAAGGCTATAAAGCTGCATATACAATGAGAAAAAATAATGATGATTAATTCTGTTTGAGAAATATTTATCAATAATAAACACCTCACTGTGGAAGTGATAGCATGCTACCCTTACAGACTGTTACTACTTACAGAGTGGCCCAACTGCGAGCTGTACAACCCTAAACTAAGGAAATATCACTAATTAGAGTGCAAAACCATGAAAAAATGTTGCTGAATTGGTCTCAGATATTATTAATAGTATAATGATTATGATTCTCACTAGGTGCTCCCCACTTGTAGCTTTTTGCCAAACTAAGCTAAGTACCAGAACCTGCTGTACGCCTGCAAAAGTTGCTCTGATCTGTGATATTTGAGCCCATCATGATTTTGAGAACTTCTTCCAGTCCCAACAAATAAAACTCACAAAAACTTTCTTTTAGGTTTTTATATGTGAAGCTGATAGGTAAGTTTTTACCCAAATTCTGTAGACAACTAGTATTTGTACCTAATCTCACTCCCATTAAGAAATTATAATTGGAACACTCATGTAGAAGGTGGTTTGATTTTATCTTGATCATGAGTGTTTTTATGGTTGGCAGATGGGGTCTTTGAAGTTGGATCTACTAATTGGCAGCCTCTTGACTGAAGGAGAAAAAAGACCAAAAAAGTAAAAGAAAGCATTTGGGGTCAAATGAAAAAAAAAAAAAAGAGCTGGATACTAATGATTTCTGGTCTATATTAATAGTCATAGTTAGGATCAATGAAGCCACTTCTAACCCACCCATAGTGGGGAAAGACTGCCTCTCAGGTAATTCTGATACCCTCTCTCCACCATTTGTACTGACAGCCACATGTCATTATATGTTGAGTGTTGATAGGAGAGAAGAACTGAATGAAGCTCTGACTAAAACACCTAAATATGGGAAACTGGGTTTGATTTTTAGTCTTTCAATTTGTCATTTGTTTTCATCTTTCATTACCTTGTGAATGTGTAGCAGACTTTTCTTAGTTTTTAGCACACACTGATGTGAACAAGAATAAAGACAATGTGGCATAGTCATTGGGCAGTCAGTAGAAAGCTGGGTGAGAACTCTGCTGCAAGGGCACTGTAATATCATTTACTCAAATATTATTATAATCTCTTTTTATTATTGAGTGAAAGATTAGCATACCAAATATATGAAACTCAATATATCCACTATGACACCCAGTCTGATAAGGATATACCATGCACATGCATCACAGCCAAACGTACATGAAATGGCAAAGGCTTTTGATAAAAGGTGAATGTAATCTTGCAGGTAGAGCCCAGTTAGAGATACATTCAGGTTGGCTAACTGAGTCTGCTTGGATGATCTCTGACTGTGGGAGTTCCCATGTATCTAGATGTGACTCCAAAATTATCTTTAGTGCCTCATTCTTTAAGCTTAAAAAAATCCTCTTGACATCAAGCCATGATGCTCTCTCCACTACTTCTGCTTATGAACAGAAATGCACAGTGTAACAGCCACAGGAGGACATGCCCAGCTGGTTATGGTCAAGAAAGTGCAAATAAATCTGTTTTTACTGAAGTGGGTATTTACCAGGACTGTGGAGTCAGAACCCAAGACCTTTGACTCCAACTCCCATATTTTTGGCACCTTAGACTCCTCTTTATGCAATTAAGTGATCATAGCCTACAAATCTATGCACACGCTCCTAACTTGAATAGGCCTATATCATTATAACTGGTTTATATCAAAGAATAAAGATATTGTGGCTTTTATGTCATACCTATTCATTCTTCAATATTTTCTGACAGAATTAGAGACAAAATCTTTGAAAGGATATAGAAGAAATAATAATAAAAATTCTATAAATGTAAGATTTTTTTACATATGTATATCTTTGCAAATAAGAAATAAGTACAGAACAAAAATAAAACTACTTTATAACAGAAGTTGAAGTATAATCTTTTACAGGATGTAAAAGACATACCAAAAAAAAATACTATCATGTAAGATTCTTTTACAGATATAGTTTTGTAAATACAAAATAACTACAAAAAAATAAAATTACTTTAAAAAAGAAGTTGAGATGAATTTTTTTAAAGGAAATAGTAAATATACAGTAGAAGAAATAAAAATAAAAATTGTATAATGTAAGACTTTTTACATAAAGTGTAAATTCAACTGGAGTCAGAATTGGTATACTTTTACTGACTGAATCCAGTGACCCCTTAATTGCTTCTGACTCCACAGGCTGGTATTTACTGTAGTTCATTTTAATTCACCAAGACAAAACATGTACACTACTAATCAATTAAGATTAGAAGCCATGAGAGCCATTCCTAGTATATCATCATCATTAATAATGATAATAATAATGAAATGGTGACCGCTCTCTGGAATTCCAGCCTTCAGACTGATAAGGAAGTCTAAGCCAATTGACCAAATACAATAGTGAAAAGTTTTATCAAGTTTGAATCAAATGGCAAATAGCCAATGTTTTTTCAACCATTCCAATAAATAATGCAATAACTAAATAGCATAAATAAACAATCTCATAAATAAATAGTGTTTAATATTTTTGTTGTAAATTTCCAAGAACAAAGAAAATGTATAAATTCACTTTCATATGTTTAGGTTTTATTCCAAGTCTAATCATCGCTTTTTAAAACAATAAACATTGTCAGAGACTCAAGGTATTTAAAAAAATGATGCAATGGGAAAAACTGTCCTTTTGACACACTGTCTTATTGTGGGAATAAAGTTTCAAGTTTGTTATGTTTTCTTAATATTGACTGCTGAAATTAGTTAAGGACAGGCTCATATAACAATCTTTTTTTGTCTAAAATTGACATTAAGAGTAAAATTCAACCAAATATGCAATATATTTTTATGCAAAAAAGCAAAACATATGATTTTATTCTTAATTGCATAGGATATAAACAATGTGAGGAAAAAAAATATGTTTACAAAAAGGTGAAAGCAGAAAGGAGTAAAAATATGGCACACCTCTTAATATATGAGAAACTACTGAAAATATCTGAAACTGATTGCAAAACCCTTCAAAAAATGTTTTTAAAAAATCATTTTTAGATAAAAAAAAAAGTTTGCTGTTTGGTCATTTAGTCAGATTTAGACAAGTGGATGAAGCTGAGGACTTTTCAGCATCCCTTTTCTAAGTATTAATCTTGGCATATAAAGCAATCATTTTCTGTTTTTATAAGGGCAATGACAGATCACACACATAAGCCATTGAGGCCTGGGGTGATTATCCACAAAAAAAAACAAAAAAAAAAAAACAAGTTGGAATGATCCCAAAAAGAAAACTAGTTTTGCACCAGTTAAGGCACATTCAATCCACTATGTAGGAAGACATTATTGACAAGGAGAGTTTGCCTTATTAATTTTAGTCGAACTCTCACAATATTATATATATATATATAGAGAGAGAGAGAGAGAGAGAGGGAAGGGAAGGTTAATATAGCAAGGTGATCTTTAATATCATTATCGAGTAATGAATTTGACCCTCACTGGGTGCTCCATATTTATAGCTTTATGCCAAAACTATTATTTTTTTTGTTGTTAAAAGTATTTGAAAGATAAATAATAGAACAAATTGACTAGTAGTAAATGAACATGAAACAAACTGAAAAAATTGGAAATATTTAAAACCAGAACCTCCTGAAGAACGGACATTTACCAAGAAACTTT
>CAHIKZ030001624.1:1525000-1567500 GCA_903632075.3 Acanthosepion pharaonis | reverse complement strand
GTGGATATGATCTGGAAGACAGTGCAAATAACCAGTTCAGATATTTTATTACTGTCAATGAATGCACATTTGGGCAGAGCAAAGCAAATGGAAATTGAGAATATTCAACCACAATGGTGAGGATATAAACATTACCTTAATTTGAAGCTAGGGGACCTTTCAAACCCATGCTTAGGCATTCCATTGATTGGGTAGCTTTAATTAGAGTACCCTTTTTCATGTGAAAAAAATCTTGGCTTGAGTTCTGCATATAGTCAATATGAAAAACATACTTCCTTCACTTCTTCTGTTGAGAGGGGTAAGTTCTTAGTCCATATAAAATGGAGCATTCGTGTAGTTCCAGGATAGCATAGTCCTTGATGCAGATCACCAAGGGTTGATGGAGACACTGATGCACAGTATGCTCTAGTAAGTGTCTCAGGTGAAACATTGTCTTTTCTAGTTTGATATCTTATCGAGTAGCTAAAGGCAGACAACTCAATTTGATAGTCTAAAATTTTATTGTTTTTTTATTTTTGTCCTCTTGTGGTTGTTGAGGATGAATGCTGCTAAACTTTATTCTGTAAACAAGATAAAATGTTGTCTTGCAAGGAGGTGATTCCACTTACTAACAGCCTTGATTATTGCTGTTGCTTCTATTTCTATGGAAGGATAGCACAATTCATTCCCCGGCAGGGTCTGTAACATAAAAGCCACTGCTCTACCTCTCTGGCTTAGAGTAGCTGCCACTGCCACATCTGAAGCATCACACTCAACAACAAAGGGTAAATCTTCATCTATATTTTGTAGACTGGCATTCTCCAGTTATTTCTTTAGAGTTTTAAATGCTTTAATAGTTGTTGCATTCAGTGGAAAAGTCTTGTTTTTTAATCAATGGTTGGATTATGTCGGAGAACTTTGATATCCATTTATCATAGTATGCAAACATACCAACATCTCTACTTAAGTGTTGTTTGCACAGTTAAGTCTTGGAGTGGTCAAAGTCATTCTGGGTCAGGTTTAATTATCCTATTACCTACTTAGTAGCCAAGGATATTAAGTGAGGATACAGAAGACACCGTTTTTCTCTCATTCAGTGTAAGATTTTTAGCTCCGATGGCTGTTAAGAATCTTTTAACATTCTGGTTATGTTGTTATTGGTTTCTCTCTGCAACAGTCGTCAAGGTAAGGGAAGATGTCTCTTAATGTTTGTTCATAGATAAGTTTGTCCATTTCCTGCTGAAAAATAGCCACATCGTTTATCACACCAAATGGCATGCCTCATTAGCTTCAAAAGCAGTAAATTTCTTTTCATTTTACCTTAGGGGAATTTGGTGCTAGGCATTTTTCAGATCAAAGGTAAAAAAGACTAGTTTATTTGCAATATTTTTGATACATGAAAGAGGATAAGCATAGAGTTCTGTAAATTGGTTGATAGTCTGTGAATAATCAACACATAACCTCTTCTTATGTCTGCTAGTGGGGTCCTTAAAAACCACCATTAGACCCTCCAGTGGAGTTGAACTTGGTTCAATTATACCTTCTTGTAATAGATTCTCAACTTTGTTTATGATGAAATCCCTGTCATCCTTCCCAAACTGTTGTGATTGGTTTACAATTAGGAGACAAGTTTTTAAAAACTAAGGGTTCACTAACAGAAGTAGCAGAAACAACACAAACTGCTTTATAGTTGGGTATAATAAGATCTGGTTTAGGACTCCTGTATCTGACCTGAGGAGACTTGTTGTTTCTAAAAATCCTATCCCAGTATCAAGTCACTATGTAAGTTCTTTAAAACTTTCAGCATGACAGACTTAAGCGTTTCTTGTTTATTTGTAGGTCAACTATGCAGGCTTCTGGGTGTTCATTGTGGTCAGAGCCATAGAAATGGCTTCGTTGAGTGGTCTGGTTTCAATTTGAAATTTCAAAGTCTTCTTGTTAATGAAACTTTCTTAGCTGCCTGAGTATAGTAACACATTTAGCCTGTGACCATTAATGGACATTCTAGTGGTTGCAGGCTGTAGACTTTCCAGAACTGACGCTGCTATGATGCCTAAAGTTGTTGTATCCATATCAGCACTTATACTTGTACTTTTAGATTTACACATTTTTGAATAATTTCCTATGTGTTTTACACATGTGATAGGTAGACTCTCTAATCAGACACACATTTCTCTGGTGTAGTAGTCCACCACAAAAAAATCAGTTCTTTTTATTAAAAGTACAAAATGATCTTCCTTTATTAAACGATGCAGCAATGTGTCTACTCACATTTTCTTTCCATTGAATTACTTCAGGCTTTATATTAGCAGTAGTAAAATAGTCCATCGGCATATAGTTATAGGCATCTGAGATTTTTGCACTAAGTTTAGGAAAGAAGCCTGTTTATATCCAGGGTACAGTTCTCGAATAGTCTTTGGTGTATTATAGGCAAAACTATATATATATATATATATATATATATATTTTGTGTAACAATTGAGAGGCAGCATGCAAAATTTTGATATGAGATGCACAGAAGTCATGACTCCATTCAAACCCCCATACAAAATGCTACTGTGCTGACAAACTACAAAGTAAACACCTTCTTTCTCTCTATGATTAAAATGAAAGGAGTGATGGAAAGTAGCCATGAAAAGAAAGATACACACCTTTTAAGAAAGAAAAAGAGAGAGAGAAGGAAATAAAAAGAGAGAGAGAAAGGAGATAAATATATGTCAGACAAAACTTGGCTAATGTTTATATTTTATTTCAGCTTGAAGTAAACTTCACATAAAGTTACTTTTCTTCAAGGTATCTTGGATTGTGGGATCAACTATTACTAGCGATGATGTTCTAATTTCTCAGCAAATTTGACGAACACTAAAGGTGTGTCACAAAACCTAACATATGCATGCACACACACAATGAGGATAAAATATGGATATCTTTCCTGAGGTGTTTATAAATTGTACACTGTTCAATTATTAACATTAACAACAAACTATTTTAAATTTGAATTAAACGAAAATTACTTACAATATAATGCATATTACTTATAATACATTCCTTCTTGCCATGAATTTTGATGGCATGGGTACACTAGTGTATATATATATATATATATATATATATATATATATAAGAGAGAGAGTGTGTGTTAAACAAGAAATGTCCAGTAAGATCCTCATATTTTGGAGTATAGACTCACTTCCTTTATACAAGATAACAGGTAATAAATAAAATAGATACTAGATGTAATTTTAAGTTCTATGCTGACAGTTTCTTCTGTCATACTTGTGGATCTGGCTTCTTGATTTGCAATCAACATTCATCTTCAAAAATTTAATTGCAATGTCAATCATTATCTTATGTCTTTCTAATACCCATTCTCATATTCTCTAACACTCAGTAAGCCTTTGTGACTTAGTGGATTTCAACATTTTCAAATAGGGCTCCATTCACTTTTAAATTCTATAAAAACATGTAGATGATAACACAATATATAAAATATAAAAATGTTTCTGAAATACTTACTTGACCGTTGATTTTTTATGAAATACAGCTGTAACCTTTCTTTGAAGGATTTTTCATTCGTAAAAAATTCAACCCTGACCCTGGAAGGAAAAAAAAAAAAAAAATGAAAATTTCAATAAAAATATGTTCTTGTGATAATAAAATATCATATACAGGTTTGAATGTTTGGGAATTTGTTTTTTTTTTCATTTGAATATTGATAGATTTAACATTTACACAAATACTGTTTATATTATATAGATAACTAATGATTCTTATAAATCAAGAGTTTGGTTAACCAAGTCTGTAGGTTGGCAGTGATATAAATTGTTGGGACAGAAAATAATTTCTTTATTCATTTACTTAATAATAAGTGACAAAGAAAACTTCAAATTTCCACAAAGCAGTGTTTTTTTTTTTTTTTTTTTTTTGAAGATTCTGAGTGGGTTCTTCCTAAAGGAATAGAGAAGGAATGAGGATAATTTAACTTTGTGGATGTAGCAAGGTGGGTTTCAGATTTAAACTCTCTGAACTTGTGACACTGACAAATGAAGCTCATTTGCCATAGAAGAAATGATAGACTAGCAATAGACTTGCGACATTGTGAATGTGGGAAATAGTCTACATGGTGGGAAATAAGCTCCCACCCAAGGCTACATAACAACAAATGTCCAAGGGGAACTCAAGAATTATTTTTTTGCCTCATTTTAAAATACATCACTACTTTTATGGAACATAGTTTGGTCATTAATCATTTAGTTAAACAACAAAATATATACCAATGTTTGGAAAGCCGCAGAGGGAATCATCTAATAAAATATAAAGCAAATGGATTCTGTTCATCAGTAAAAGGATGAAAGTTACATTGACAATGAGATTTCATTGTGTCAGGCTGTGAATCAGGATAAAGATATCAGGTATCCTTTTACAGAATTCCACGAACATTAATGGCAAAATAAGTGAAAGATGGTGATGATAATCACCATTATCATCATCAATTCTCACTTGTGATTCTTGGTTTTATATATGAGAAAGAGAGAGTGTGGATATATGAATCAACGGTGCATGGTGACTGTTCTATGTTCACACTGTTACATATATATATATATATATATATATATATATATATATATATATATATATATGGATGGGCTAATGATATATAGGATGTGATGGAAAGGAAAAAAATTTAAATAAATGAAAGCAGCTAGATTATATATAAAAATAAATTAATTTAAGATTCCCAGCATCCCTCGTTTGTCACACTAATGTAACAAATTTAGTCCAATGTAGTCCTAAAGGACAAAATCCTTTACACAAAAACTTTTTTCCATTTTGTTATAAATTTACCCCTATATATATATATATATATATATATATATATATATATACACACACACACACACATATATATATGGGGGTAAATTTATAACAAAATGGAAATATATATATATATACCCCCCCCCAAAAAAAAAAAATCATACCACACTAGGTGTTACTGCTGTGGTTTTCATAGGAAGTGCTTTTTTAAAGGCTGGAGTTGTTAGCTTCATACTCAACCAGTTTTGAATTTAAACTTCTTGTTTTCCTCAACTGGTTGCCAACCAAAGCCAGAGAGCTCAGCCTATTCTGTTATTAATCCCTAGCTTGAGAGAGAACAAAGTCATATTTTCACAAGGATATTTGTGCAAAAGTGAATACAACAGCCTTAGCTAAAATTTGAACTCTACATGCTAATGCAATTTCTGTACAAATAACCACTATGCTACCTACACAACCATCCTATATATATATATATATATATATATATATATATATATATATATATAATAATAGTAATACTTGGTTGGTAAAAAACCTCAGTAGCATAACTTATAAGTCTATCAAAACAAATTGGTACCCAAGGAAAAAATTGGAAAAAAATATCAAAAAACTAGAAACATCTGAACAGGGTGAAACAAATCAGCCAGTGCCTTAAGTGTTTAGTCCAAAGAAAAAATCCAAGTGAGTAATAAAGCTAAAATGTAGAGTGCTCAATACACTAAGTAGAGCTGGGCAAAATAAAGTAAATCCTAAAGAGCCAGGAATAACCTACCTAGGTTTCACCTAAACATTTAGGTGAAGCCTAGGTAGGTTGTTCAACTCTTAGAATTATTTTATTATCAGATATATATATATATATATATATATATATATATATATATATATATATATATGTATGTATGTATGTATGTATGTGTGTGTGTGTGCATGTATGTATGTATGAATTGTAGACATCTCCTTGATGGTCTTACAGAAGATATATTAAGCAGATACCGGTTAATGAATTGAAATAGTAAATTTATAACATTTTTTTTTAAGGAAACAATCTATTTTATGAGGAGAAAACATTCAGAAACTTGATGTTTTCTCTGCTATTTCAGTCTAATTTCAAAATCTTAACAAATAAAATAATTAGCCTTCTTTGTATTTATCAAATGAAATTGAAAGAGATTTCTCAAATATTTAATACGCACAATACAACTCTATCAGACACTGCTGTATCATTAGATAAAGCTAGAGCGTGTTTCAGACAAAGGGATTGATCACTTTCATAGTTTATTTTATAATCCTGAAATACTGTCAATAATTTCTTACATTCTTCTTCGTGGTTCTTCTCTTTGGTTCAATGTGATATGACCATAAAACGATGTATAACTTATAATGGATTATCAAATTACCACCTGTAGCCACACCAAGATCATTAAACTACCACCTGTGACCAAAAAGAAGTCCATAAAAGTATCACCTGTGGCAAAATACAGCCCACTGTGATATTTCACCTGGTTTTCAGATCATATGGATTAGGCTGTTGTGTTGAAATATGTTGATCTTATTTTTCCTTTGATATATATTTTTCTTTAATGTATAAGGGAGGATCTCCTCTCAGATCAACAATTAGAACAGATTGACATGAAATCCAATGACATTCTGAAACGATGAATAGAGAAGATAGAATTTCAACTGACTTTTATAAATGCCTCCAAAATGAAGGATTTCCTGCTTTAAAATATTTTGATCTAGAATTTCATCATTTGGCACAACATGTGAGAAGACATTTCCAAAGATGATTCATGCTAAATCTGCACATATATCCGTCTTATGTAGTCAACATTTATAATCAATTTGGCATTGAATCATAATTTGACTTGTCCTCTCAGAAAAAAAGAATTTCATAATTCTATTTGATTTTTCCATCTTTAACATTGTCATTGAAAGAACTGTATTTGAGTTTTTGTTGTACTGTGTTGCAACTGCAATTCTTTAACTCAAATAGATGTGCTCACTTTGACATCAACAGTTCATATAACAAAAGTAGACCTTAATTTCATCTGGCTCCATGTACATATTCCTGGAATAACATCCAATAATACCAGGGTCATAAAACATCTTTTTTGGTCAATCAGAAAAAGCCAATGCAGTTTTCATGGCAGACATTTCTGATCCACTGATGTACTATAAAGCTAATGCTGATTTCACCCACAAAGCAAATCCAACCAGGTTGCCATTAGTGATGGACACCACAGCAGGCAAACTTAACCAAGCCATCAGTAGCAATACCAAGGTGCTTCTTATAACAGTGATGCCTTTAGCCAGCGACAAACAAGTCGTGGCAGATACTAACTCATTGCTACTACAATGTGATAATTTGTGAATTTTTTTCCCCCTCCTCCTTGGTGCACACTGCAAGCAGAGCGGTCATGTTTACACTGTAACAGTAGCAAGAAAACTGGCATGATCAAGCTCAAACTTTGATCACATGACCACAATAGTATCAACTATAAGTATGTATGAGCAGAAGGCTGTGTGACAAACCTAAATTTATGTTACACTGAAAGTGCAGATAGTTTTCATATATAAATCAATGCATGGCACCAACCAAATTAAATGTTTAAGAAATTTAGTGTAAAAATCAACACTTCTAGATGCTACAAAGTCAAAATATTACTCCTTTGCCTGTCCAGGGCATTTTTGTGTGTACTATCCAAACATTCATGCTTGTTTTCAGATTTATAACTAGTGCAAGGCAACTGCTTATTTGGCAAATAGAATATGCAAATATATAGTGTTTCACATAATAAAAATGTACAAATCATAAGTTATTTACATGCAGGTTTTTATTATGTGAAACACTATATATCAGCACATGTATTGCTGGTAATATATTTTTTAAAAAAAATGTATTGCTGGTAATATTTTTTCCAAAATAAGTATTGCTGGTAATAATTTTTTCTTTGAAAATTTATTGCTGTAATAATTTTTTACAAAAATGTATTGCTGGTATTAAAACCTTTTTTTCCTTCTTTCTACATGTTTTGACCCCATTTGGGGGAGGGTTAACTATTTGCCCATAGCTGGGACTCTAACAGGTGCTACCACTCCAGGTCAGGGTGGATCTGGGAACATCAACAATGTAGTTTATTGTTATACCCAGGATGCTCCAGTGTCCAGTGTCTTTAACCAAATTGTCCTTGTAAAAATTAAGAGGATGTTAATTTTTTTTTTGTTGTTCAAGATTATTCTTATCCTAGCTATGAAGGCCTATGTCAAAATGATGATAGTAAAAACTAGTCTGATGAGCCAACAACAACACAAAACCAAAGGTTGGTTGCCTTATCTGATTACCTATAAAAAAAATACTGTTAGGAATTATACAAATCACCTAAAACATTAAAGAACAGAGGAAAAGTTGAATATCCCTTTAGCCAAATAATCAATAAGGACATAATTCAATAACTATCTACATACATTAATAGACTGTGTCCAACAAAGATAAAAATAAACCAACGGTTTGAGGATTGGGCTGAATCATTACAATAAACTAAGGTACATTGATTAAAAGAGTGAGAAAAAAAGAGAAGTTGGAGGGTTGCGCTCATTGTTTAAACACCTGCACAGATTGTTTTCAAGAGTAAAACATTAACTTGGAGACATGAAGGAAACTCAGAAAGAGCATTTGGTTCACATTAGATTGTCACCAGCTTTTATTGATGTTAAGCTAAATTTATGTTGTGGTTACCGACTTGTAGCAGGCAATCTTAATTCAGATACAATATATATTCAAAGCAGATATGTTGGGCTTTGTTGTCAAAAGAAAGTACTTTACAGAAGATTTGGGAAAAAATGAAAACAGTATTTGAATTAATAAATAACAAATGTATTTTTGGTTATATACATTTGCTATATTTTGTGGCTAGTAATGAAAGGTAAAACAAGTTCATTAGGAGTCTATTGGCACAAACAAAAAGTCACACTTAATAGGTCATTAAGTGCTGTGCTATCAGTCACATGAGTTATAGATTGGACACCTAACCTTTATCTACAACCTAAGGACTAACATTGTATCAGTTAGCATACACTTTTTCTTCTTTTTTATAAGGATGAACTGGTTCTTCTTTTATATACAGTCTTTCTTTAGAACCTGAGCATTTATAATTCTACAAATTCATGTATTTTGTTGCTGAACACTTTACCATCACTTTTTGGCCTTGTTCTGTCAGTCATATGTTGCCTTTATGTGTCACCTCCCTAAGTAGGTGATTATGACTCTCCACAACTTCCTGTCTTTTGTTGCTATAAAAAACTTGACTTATTGCCATACGTTTTTGTGCTTATTCTGCCATCCATTCGCACAAGTGAGTGATTATGACTCTCCACAATATCCCCTCTTTTGTTGCTCTAAGAAACTTCTGACTCATTAACATCTTTTTGTCCTTCTGACATCCATTCAGACAAACTTGTTAAGGTGATCATGACTCTCCACAACTTCCTGTCTTTTGTTACTCTAAGAAAATTGAATTTTTTTAAAATTTATTTTGCCATCCAATCACACAAACTTCAGTAGGTGATCATGGGTTTCCACAACTTCCTCTCTTTTGTTGCTCTAAGAAATTTTTGACTCATTACCATCCCTTTTTGTCCCTGTTCTGTCATTGATTCACACAAACTCAAGAAAATGTTGGACTAGATGTTGCCTAAAATAAAAAAAAACCCCCAAACAAACCTTAAATGCATTGAATACATTGCTTTGTGTTTTAATCTTTAGCTGATTATCACTCTCAGTGAATAAATTCACTTTAACATTTTTTCTACTTATTTTTCAGCCATTACTGTTTATTTCTTTATTTCTACTGCATGTTCTTCTTATCAAAAGGCATGCATTATATACTACACACCTCCAAATTTGTGTACTATCATTATTTTCTTAAAGCAATTTTTTCAAATTTTGAATTCTTATTTGGTAAGTTTTTATTTCATTAGCACCTTTTTGCTATTGATTTTTTTCATGATGTCATTTTTTACTTTCAGATAATTTAATTAATAGATAATTCTTATTTCTTATATATGTTGACATGTGTAATTGCTACAATTGGAGTGAGAATGATGAGTATGCCAAGTTGATAGAAATGAAGGTGACCAAATTAAAACAAATATATGTTGAAAATAGTATAAACCATTAGCATTTGAGAATGTTGATATGATGATTGCCTAATTCTTATAAAAAGCTTTCAGGAGTAGGTCAGGATGGGGAAAGTTGTTCATTACATAGTTTGTAGTCATGTCAGCATAATGTCTACCTAAGTTTTAAACTGATAAAACCCTAATAACAATAATGGATACATGTTTTCTGAGCACACATGTCTGCTAGGGTGGTTTGTGAATACCTTTTGCAAATGCCCACTCAGTTACATTTATGTTTGTTCAACACCAACAGAGCCTATCTGTGGCTTATACAGCAACTATACTGAGCAAAGCTTAGCTTAAGTTTAGCTTAAACACATCATCTGGCATAATCAGCAATTTGAATAAGACTAGTATGCTCGAATTCTCATGACTTTAAATTCATACTAGTATAACCACCGACAAACTACCCTGTCTACCCAATTTCACTGACATGGTTTGGGTCAACCAGTGGTATACAGGAATTTTTCAAAGGTGTCACACACTGGGATTGCCATTGCAGGGTAATAATATCAAAAAATCATCTTCATGACAAACTGACCATAGCAAGATTTGAACCCAAGTCTCATGTTTAGAAAGTGAACATTCTAACCATTCAGCCATGTATGCATAAATGTTACACAAAATGGAAAAAATTTCATGCATCACATTCCATATCCCAAAATGACCCCAGACCAAAATAATATGATAAGGATTGCAGCAGAAATTTGAAAGGGACCATTTCTTTGGATGTTTTTTTTTTTATGGCATATCAACATGTTCCTGGTTATTTCATGTCAAATTCTGTTGTTTTGAAACACAGCCCATATTTTCTCATGGTTTTTTTACTACATTTTTCTAGGCAATAATCCCAAAGACCTTGGAGATTGTGTAGTTCTCATTGAAACACCTGTTTCTTTGGTTCCCACTACAATGTTTCAATTATATTGAGATCTGGAATTTGTGCTGAGTAGGCTTTCAAAAGTCAAACATCTTCATCCACAAGAAATATTTTTATTGCATGTGATGTATGGCAAGGATCATCATCATGCTGTGAAGAATCTTCATATTTGTAATCTGGCAGAGGATTAAACTGTAGTAATCTAATTTTTGCTATATAGGTTTCCATCAACTTTTACCAATCGCTTTTGATGCAACCCAACACCAGTACATGTCCATCACCAAGTTTTACCATCTGTGTACTGTATCTTGCATTGTACCTTTGACCCACAGGTCTTCTTAAATAATCTTTTGCATTAAAATGTAGCACTATTTTGCGTTCATCACTAAAAATTGTTTGTCACTTTCCAGTGTCCCATGACAGATGTTCATTTGACCACTTCAGTCTTCTATTCACATGTTTCTGGTTGTTTTACTGCTATACACCCATTCAAGTTGTTTTTTTTTGGTAATACTCTGCATACTGCATCAACTAAAACCAAAGAATGCATTCACTGCTCACTTGTCGGATTGTTAAATTTGGATTGTCTTCTGAAACTTTCACAATCTTTCTTTCATCTCACTTGTGGTTTGCCGGGTTTTTTTCTTGCACTTAAAACACTTCAAGTAGGAGCAAACATTTTTTGTATGGGTTGAACGCTGTTTCCGGAAATTCCCAGCCACTTGATTATCTCTTGTAGAGTCATCTTCTCATTCAAAATAACAACCTTCATCCTTGTTTCAGCAGAAACTTTAGCCATATGTTTTAGTGTAAACAACAACGAAATTTCAACTACAATAACTTGCCGAAGACATGTTACGCTGATGTTAATAAGATGGAACATTTCTTTCTTAGAAAACTGTATATTATCATGACTATCATTTCAGATTTTTTAGTGGCTTAATAGTTTTGCATGACTTTTTTCATCTTTAAGCTGCTTACTGCATATTATCTGTTATGCAACAACTTATTTACCAATCATAAAGGCCCTAAGACACTACTGATAAATCCATACTGCTAAACAATCTTAACTTCTTAATAAAATAAAGGTGTATAATAATTTTATAGCATTCACTCAAAACTTTTGCACACCAGTATGTGTGTGTGTGTATATATATATATATATATATATATATATAAGTATATATCAACATCTCTCCCCTTCTGACTGCTGATATATATTGTGCTACCATCATTGCCATTTTTGTCCCGTCTCTCCTGATGATTGTGCTGCCATACCAAATATTGGAACATATGAAAGTCCTCTACACAGAGATGCAGTTAGCATATTCTTCAACTGACAGGAAGCATTTCTTTGGACAGTATGTGTGTGTGTGTTGGTAGAGATATCTATGTCTCTTTCACGGAGAAACAGACTAATTACTTGTATTTTGAATACATTTATAACTGTAGATGGGATTCTAGAGCAAGCTTATCTGATTTAAAAATTATTTGTTCTGTACTGAATGATAGTGTTCATGGATCTAGTTCAAGAAATAAAATGATACAGTGTGGTGGCTGACAGTCTTGATTCAAATTAGCAATAAGTTTTATTACATATATATTTTTCTAAGAAAATCAAGTTGGTACTTCTGAAAACCTTATAAAAATTTTATTTTTACTACTTTAAAAATGTTAGTCTTGAATAAATGTTTAATTGTCTAGGCTGTTTTGTAATGCACTTTCTTTTGAGAGAAGTATATTTTTATAAAGGCCAGTGGGTTTGTGTAAATGTTACACTTGTAAATCTTTTTTGGCTCAACAGTTAAAATCCGTCAAAATTGTGAAGGATCAATTTTAAGATTATTTGCACATACTGACCAATGAGAGACTTGGTCCCAAGCCTTAGTAAGAACCCAAATGGGTGACTTCTGTAAGCTTATTTTTCAGAATAAATAGAGCTCAGGTCAGTAGATGAAGGGAGAAGACCTTTTGACAGCAAGGGGACAAGCCAAATTAACATTTAGGAGTAGAAGTCATTTAGCATCAAGAAGGCACAAGGATGCAAGTCAGACACAGAGAGACTAAAGAATTGTGAAGTTCAAGTGAAAATTCTCCTGTGGTTGGGCAACAGAGTATAAAAGAATTCAAAGAAATTTTCCCCAAGCAAGAACAGTGTGAATTTAAAAGGGACTTTTCCAAAATGACTATATGTCCCAGAGATGCTTGTGGCGCAAGTAAAAGTAGGTATTTTTGCTTTTCCTCAAAAATGGTTGCACGTTTGTTTTTTATGCTTTCTTGAATCGTTTTATCTTTTTGTCATTGAATCCTAGTCTTTTCCTAAACTGTAACCTCTTTTTTTTTTTTTTCTCGAGGTATTCTTTTTTTGAAATGTCAGAAATTTGTTATCCTACCTTAATAGGCACACAAAGGGAAATTTTTGTGCAAATTTTGTAGCTTTTTTTTTTCTTTACTTTTGTAATAAATATTTTTCCTTCAAAATTTTATACAGCAGTTGAGTCTTATTTCGTGATTTGAACCTATTTTTATCTCTTCCTACTAACTTGGTTTTTCTGTTTGGCACAAGAATTTAGATTTGGTAGGGTGTTAAAATTTTTATAACCTAGCATATTTATTTCCAAGAAAATAAAGTTGTGAAGCATGAACCCAATAGATTTCCTTTGAGATTTGATTGATTCGATATTAATTACTTCCAGTCTGGAGCTAACCAAGTACTCAATGTCCAGTAGGAAGTGACAATACATTGTCCCCTTGTCAATTCCCATTTTATAAGTTGACCACCCTTATGGACAACAGATAGATGCAAAGATGGAAACACTAACAAAAGAACATAATCACTGATCAATATAATTGTATGAGGATGTGAGAATGAAACTAAATTATACAAACACAGTTGGACATAAGATGCCTACATTTGGTGGGATATTGAATTCTTTTACATCGACAAAGTGCCTCTGTTTAAGTTGGGAATATGCAGAAACAAATTTTAATTTTAGATAAGCAAGTTTAAATGTTATCTAAGACATAAAAATAGATAAAAAGAATCTTCACACACAAATGTGTTTGCAGCAAGAATAATTTCAATAAAATTATTCTTGTTCAGTTAAATTAAACACTATCAAGTCTGCTAAGTATTCATAGAAAAGAAGTACTTTTGCAATGATCCTGAGAGATGTTGACTTCTTATGTGTCATGTCCGTTCAGGATGTTGGTGATCACAGCTCTCCACAATTTCCTGTCCTTTATAGCTCTTAATAAATTTTGTCTTTTTTTATCACTACTAAACCTTGTTCTGCTATCCATTTACTCAAACTCACTAAATTTGTTATCATTTTCCTTTACCCCTCATATCTTCAATCTATTCTGTGAGTATCAAATTTTCCAGGTTGGCTTTCCTCATCACATGCCCTAAAAATTTGAACTATCTCTTTTTGATGTTAAATATAAGTGTCCTTTTTGTTTCCATTTTCTCTAAAACTTTCTTATTCTGTGCCATGTCTCTTCAGAATATTGGTGATCCACAACATCCTTTCTTTTGTAGCGCTTAATAAAGTTTTTCTTTTTACTATTTCTCCTACTCCCTGTTCTGCCAACCATTTACATAAGCTTGTTACTTTTATCTTGTCTTCAATATCAAATTGAGCATTTAATTTTTCAAAACATATTTCCTCATTATGTGCCCTAGAAATTTCAACAATCTCTCTGATGCTATATATATATATATATATATATATATATATATATATATATATATATATCTTTTGTTTCCAGCTTCAAGTTTTTCTTTATCTTTGAAGAGATTGTCCAGAATTTACTGCCATATAGGAGGATTGATATTGTGTAACATTCCAGTATTCTTTTCTTTGTTTTTTCTTGTCTATTTATATTTTACTTAGCTTTTAGAAAGTATCTTTCAATATCCCATTGCACCTTTGGATTTCAGTGTCGCACTTTCCATCCTCTGTTAAAACGCTAACCAAGGTATTTAAATTGTTTTACTTGTTTGATTTCGATATTTCCAGTTTGTAATTTGCATTGTGGGCTAATCCTTTTGCTAACAACTATACATTCTGTCTTCTTGAGATTGAGGTTTAGAATTTTAACTGCAATCAATAACCACAAAATGGAGTTAACATAGTCAATTGGTCTTGTGCTAATAAAGTACATTGCGAATCTTCTGAAGACACTTTTTGTATATCACTTTTGTAGAAAAATAATACGTACATCATATATTTATTAAAAGAGTAAGATACAAGATAATTTCCAAAATTTTGATACACCAAAGAAACGCTAAAGCATTGTGATAAAAGCAACAAGGATAAAGATACTAGTCTAAATAATTTTGAAAATAGAAAAAATTTGCATCATATATGTTATCAAATACATTATTTTATGAAATTTAAATTATCTATAAATTCAAAATTCATGAATAATTATGTTGGACATGCTATCACTTGTTTATCATCACAGCGCAATAAGGCCCCATTAAAACAAGGTAAAAATTTATCACCTTTTATACACAACATATTTGCTGAAAAAACATATCTTCAACTGCAAAAAAATAGAATATTAGAAGTCCTAATTATGAAAAAAAAAAAAAAAAAAAAATCAACAATGTTGACTACAAACATGGCCACATATTCATGAATTACTAATGTTTACTTTACACCATTTATGACAGCATTAACCAAAAACATTCTGAATGTGTGATCATTTGAATAATTTCTATACACATTAAGTCCAAAAAAATGAAATATGTTTGCAAAGAAGAAAAAAAAAAGAAAAATTAGCAGTACCTTGTCAGCCATTTTTATTGAAACTTTTTTAGCAAGAGATTGTTGCTCAAATGCACAATAACAAGTTAGATAACACTGAGATATACCTTTGATGCAACATCTTTGAACAATTAAACAGTGATAAAAACAACAAAAATGAAGATATATGTCTTAATAATTCAGAGAGCAGAAAGAGAAAGTACATCACATAGCTGTCAAATAAATTGTTGTATTATTTTCCGCATGAAATGCAAATTAAGATAAAAGTTAATCACTTTTCATTTATGTATTAAGTTTATCATTTAACATTTCTGCTGAAGATTCTTTCAGATTTGTTTTGGTGTTCAGAAATCTCTAAACTATCAGCTGTATACAACTGCTTTCTAAGATCAGTGGTTGAAAATGACTTTGAGTGGATCATCTTTTGGGAATCTAAAAACTGTATTTCCTCATAAGGATCTGTTATTTAATAGAAGAGAAAATAAGAGCACTACAAAGAGCTCTATTGACTTGAGAAATCTATTTTCCTGAAAAACTGATTTTAAGAGAAAGATTTTATAAATTTCAGCCAACAGTAACACTGGTTGTTTGGCCAATGAATGCTGAATGTTTCCTTATAAGGAAATGGCTAATATTACCATTTCTTTCTTAAAATCATTCTACAGTAGACATTTACATTCCAAGATCCTTAATGGATGCTAAACACAATATTTCCTCTCACAATGTCCGATTATGTTTACTAGTAGAGAAAATAAGGGTACTAGAAAAAGCTCTACCGGTTGACTTGAGAAATCCATTTTCCTGAAAAACTGTCTTCAGAAAAAATTGTTATAAATTTCAGCCAAGAGTATCGCAACGGCTGTTCAATGTTTCTCTTTGGGGATGAGGAGTTAATATTTACACTATTTACATTTGAACTATTGACCTACAGTGCAATAGCCTAGTGGATTAAAGCATTGATTTATGAATTTGGTGACATAGTAACTGCGAGTTCAATCCCTGGGTGGGGCAGCAATAGGGAAAGTGCTAATTGAGTAGTACTAAAAGTAGGAATTAAACAGGATATCCCTAGATATGAGCAGTAGAATGAGAACAGTAAAGGGTTCAGTTCAGAATTCCTGGTAAAGTACCTGAATCGACATATATCTGATGGGTGGGAGGGCACAATGGCTGAAACATTGTGATAATAACTATAAAGATGAGGACAATAGTCTGAATTTAAATAGTGTAAATAATAATAGTGTTAATGAAGAACAAATGTTTTATGTATGGAAACAGTTAATTTCACCAGTGGCATTATTGCAGACATATTTTCAATGAGATTAAGCTTTCTGAAGATCTACAGGATACTCTGAAAGTTTTGTCATCTCTACATAATACAATTTTCTATTTCAGTGCTCTGTGGAGTATTATCAAGGAGAGGGTTTCACATTGTTATAGACAAGCGTATGGTTGCAAGAAAGAAATACGACAACAATAGAAATAGATTTACGTGGTTTATTTCAACAGGAACATGAGGGTTTGGGACAGCTACCTTGTGGTAAAGTTCATAAGCCGGCTTTCGGATCTGGTCGATCTCTCATAGTAGTTCACACATGTTGACGGTGGTTGACGTTCCCCTGCTGCTGATCGCTCGGCCTGACCGTCAGGTCTGTTTGCTGGCCACCTGTTGACTGCCTGTTGAACTTCCGTGTGACCCCTTTTATAGCGATTTTTATGGCTTAACAGGCTCGAGAAATGAAGCGAGTATAATGAGGAGGGAAGCATTTTTATTGGATGAAAAATAGAGCACTTTAAATATTATTTTATTTTTCGACCGGAACACGTGTGTCGGGAACATTTGTAAAGAAAGTTAATGGTCATTTTGTGACGGGGCTTTGTCCCGTTCACATCCGGTTCTCGCTCTTAAGTATTTGCCTGTAAATCAGCCGAGATATGTCTTCTTTTATTTTATAACAACATGAATGATGCCAGAATAACCATCAGTTGAAGGATGCCATTTGGAGAGCCTTTGCAACAACCAACAAAGCACAGTTTCATAGAATATCACACAGGACATGGTGACACATTATTTTGTGCCACGAAAATGATGGTGTTCATACAGACCTTGATTTGTGACAGCATCAATGAAAGTGAATAAACTGAATCCAGTCCATGTGCTTTGTATTACTTGTTCTTTTATTTTCATTACTTTTTAGTAGGGAGTGATAAGACTTTCGGATCACCCTGTACAATATTCCACTTTTTAAAAATAAATCTGAATGTCAGGCAATTGGAAGTGATGAAAAAACTTTGCAAAGAGAAAAAGTCAGTGAGAACAGAATGCAAAATGGCTTTAATAATATAACTAAAGAATAGTTCTTGATTCTTGAAAATTTTAATAAAGTTAGAACTGAAAATATTTTCAATCAGTCATTAAATAATCTATAGGATATAATGAGATCTCACAAAGAAAAAAAAAAAGAAAAAGAAATGTACTCATACCTACTACACCCATTAAACGGAAATTAAATTTGAAGTGTTTAATTTTAACTATGTATGTTCTGAAATTTAAAACCAGTACAAGACTGGTTTCCCAATAACAGCAATTCCAAGACTTTTTTCCAGATTAAATGATGTCAAAATGAAACTTTGACACTCAACTTAGTAAATTGTTCCAAAAGAGAAGATGGAAGATTTGTTAAAAGATAAAATTATTTGAGAAAAACTAAAGAAGATAAAAACAGAAAAGATGCAGATCTGAATAATTTCTAAACGGCAATATATATCGTTGAACCTGGACTAACATTTTATCAATGCATTTCTGTTCAAGACTATCTTGTTTTTTTTATTCGTATTTACTTCTCAAATTCAGTATCTATATAAAATGTTAACTATTTTATACATTTATTCCTTTATATCAAAAAAAGTTTACAAATCAACTAATATTAGCTAAATTGAGGAAAAGAATTTTAATGCTTATTTGTTTTGTAAAATCACTTCCTGCAGAAAAATTCCATGTTTTATACAATTGCTTCTTCATATTAAAACAGTTGAGAAAGCAATAAATTACATGTTACAATTTACTTGATTGTCATGAGTTCAATCTCTTGGTCAGCCAGTGGAATATTTTTTTTACTGTTGGTTCACCCAATACAAATCCCAAAAGTCATTCAAGGTAAAGGGTAAGTTTCTGGGTATAAAAGTAGAATAGACAAGGGTCACAAGATTCATGTGAACTTGTTGTCTAGCAAAAGTGGTGAAGAGGAGTAAGAAAACAGAGGGTGTACAAAAGACAAGCAGTTGTCAGTTTAGGAAACAAGAGACAGAGATAAAAGATAAAATGAGGATTTGTTTCATTCCCATTGAAGCCAATTTTAAATTTTTACTTTTCTGTCCTAGAACCATAATAATGATAACTGCTAGAAGGTTACCAAATACAACAGACATCTAAAGAAGGCTAGAGGGCACCATGGCTGAAATGATGTAGGCATAACAAACAAGATGAGGACAAGTAGCAAAATAGATTAATTTATTATAATAATAATTGATAGACGGTTATCAAAAACAACAGACATCTGAAGAAGGCTGGAGGGCACTATAGCTGAAACCTGATTATAACAACCAAGATGAGAAAACTTACCCAATAAGATAACTCATCATACAATTTAAGACATCAGATGTTTAGCCAGACAAAGTGGAGGGCAAGAATTCTATCATTCTTAAGATTTATGCTAATATATAGGAATGCTAAATATTCTTGGTTCAATCCACTTTCTAAAATCAATATTTCAAAGATCAAATATCAGAAAATTGATATTAAGAAGTGGGTCAAATTAAGAATCATCAACACCCCCACCTGATGTGTAATGTTTTTTTCTAACATCAATTATAAAGTTTAAATCACAAATGATAAAAATAAATACATTTTCTACTTTATGTAATTGATAAACAGACATGGAAAATGGCTTCAACAAATTCTGCTTGTGACCAATTCATATCAGTCATCATAACAATGGTCTTATCACTGGCAACAACAGAAAGCGAAGAGAGTGACGAAACAACCTGAACATAATTAAGTATGCTGTTAAAACTGCAGTGTTAATTTCCTCTAGCATAGATAGCTCTATCCAGTTTGTCAGCCCCTAGGTATTCTAATCACTGAGATTACATCCTCATCTCCTGCCACCAGCTCACCTCATGGTGGATCCTGATTGGCTAATACTGCTGCTATGTAGATTATTTACTAGAACCACCATTCTCAATCTTTCTCTTCTCCAACCATGCAAATGGTCAAGGGGAGATAATTCAATTATCGCAACATGCAGAGCCTAAAATGCTGCTATATCCATTGTCAGTCTTGACAAAATGAATTCAAGTGAAACGTGTACTCTCACATATCATGTACACACACACACACACATATATATATATATATATATATATAGGCATGTGTTATGACATTCTGCCTATATATATATATATATATATATATATATATATGTGTGTGTGTGTGTGTGTGTGTGTGGCTGGTTTCGAAATGATATGCTTGATATAATAGAGAAAATTAAATTTAGAAAAATTAAGAATAATTTCTGAAAACAATTATCTACCGAAGCAAGAAAAATAAAAAAAAAATACCAACGATTCTAGTTAAAGATCACAAAACAGGAAACATATATGAAATGAGCCTGAAGGCTTACAGGAAAAAAAAAATTCAAGGAATAAGTCACCAAGTTTTATAAAAAGGCACTGGCTTTATACAATGAAAGCATCAATGTGGGGGTGAAAAACATCATAATCAAGCTGGGTATAGATGACAAGGTCAGGATACTATGTGGTAAGGAAGCATTTCTAGCCATAAAGGACCATAAGGATGACTTCTCTAATGATCCTGCATTTTGCCTAATCAACCCAACTGAGACTGAATTAGGTAAAATTAGTGAAGGAATCTAAAAAAAAAAAAAAAAAAATTGTGTAACATATTAAGAATTGCTATGCAGGCTAATCAATGGAAGGGAACAAATGAGTGTATTTCTTGGTCTTGAGGAATTAAAAATAAAAAAGGCATATATTCACAAAATATGACATCAAAGATTTTTATCCGTCCATATCTGAGGAAGGACTGTTTGAGGCCTTGAAGTTCTGTTGATATACCACCTGAACAGGTAGAAATAATCTTGCATTGTTGTAAATCTGTGTTATTCAACAATGGTGAAACATAGCTTAAGAAATCAAACAAGATCGTCTTTGATGTCCCACAAGGTTCGATTGATGTTGGTGAGGTTTCAGAATATTTTAAATAAGATCAATGAAATAAGCCACATAGACAAACATGGCCTGTATAGGAACAATGGGCTGATGATAGTGCCAGACAACAGAAAAGTAAATGACAGAATAAGAAAACTACATTTTTAAACTCTTCAGGAACCTTGAATTTAAAATTGAGATTGATATGAACAAGTGGTCCAATTTTTGAATGTGGAATTGAATCTACAATCTGGCCACATCTCAGCTTACATGAAACCCAACACAAAATTAAGGTATGTGAATGCTGGATCTAACTGCTTTGTGAGTGTAATCAAGCACATCCTTAAAGGAATAGAGTGCAGGCTAACCAGAAATTCCTTTTGCAGAATCACTTTTGAAGAAAAAAAAAGATAGAGTATGAAAAGGCATTAAAAGAGGCAAGGCATAAAACTAAATTGTAATTCAAACCTCAAATGAATCAACAAATAAGAAATAAAAGGAGAAAAAGAAACATTTGGTTTAAATCCCCATTTAATTTAGAGGTGAAATCTAGCATAGGGAAGATATTTTTCAAGTTACTTGATAAGCATTTCCTTAAGAGTTCTGAACTGTACAAGACTTTTAATAGAAATACAGTAAAGTTAAGTGACAGATGCATTAACCATTTGGAAAGTAAAGTAAAAAAGACAAAACAGCAGGAATTTCAAAGTTAACATGCAACAATGTATTTTTGATAGAAAAATGTGTAACTGTAGAGATAAAAGTAAATGTCCACTAGATGGAGTTTGTAAAACAGAAGGAGTGGTTTACAAAGCAGAAGTAAAGGATGCAAATGGCCAGAGCAAGATATATTTTGGGTGTACTGAAGGCAGTTTCTAAAAGAAATGGTACAAGTTGTTCAAAATAGAAAGCCATAGAAATTGTATCAGACTGGCCAGCCATGTGTGGAAATTAAAGGAAAATAATAACAAAAGCCCTCATGTAAAGGAAGTATATTGAGGAGAGCCAAGCCTTACAGTAATGGTAATGATGTCTGCAGGCTGTGCCAGGGAGAAAAACTAGCGATAACAACATATCCAGACCAAAAAATCTGTTAAATGAAAGGTCTGAAGTCATGTTGTAGTATATTTTAGGTTTATATGACCCCAGTTGAAAGTAAGTATAATTTTTTTTTTAATTCCTAATCCCATCCTGTTTCCTCACCCCTCCCATTCTGTTGCACTTCCTGTTGTGTATAAATAAAATAAGCAAATAAAGTGTTAGGAAATTAATTAGCTTCTACCATGTGAGAAGAAGTCAATGGTTGAAATCATAGTAGTGTAGGTGGTTGATCTCCTTATTTTATATATATATATATATATATATATATATATATATATATATATATATATATATATATATATAGATATAAGATATATGCATATGTATATACACACTAATAAATCAGTAGAGGAACTTAAACTTAATAATACTGTTTTTCTTAATATTTCTGAATGCAGATTTGTTTGAATCTAATAAATACATTCTATATTTGATTTGCATTATTGACAATTTATAATGGTTGACCTGTCATTTAGATATGAGAGTCCGTAGAGAAAAACTTTTTATTTCTTATATACCATCTTCCTTTGAATATAGTATCACATGATCTTTCATTCTGATCAGTTAGTTAATGAAATGGAAACTTTTCATTTTATGTTAATATGATTCTAAGCAAGTTTTCAAATGATAGACCAACATTGTCTACTATCAATTGTTTCTTAAGGATCATTTATATTTTGGTCTTTTCAATAAGATGGGAACCTCTAACAATCTATATCTTTATGTAACAGTATATATATATATATATATATATATATATATATATAAAGAGAAAGATTGGCAGCTGCATATATATATATATATATATACACACAGATACACCATAACAAAACAAACCCCAATTAGGGAATCAGACCCAAATTGTTAGTGAGTTTCACACTAAGCAATTGCCAGATGACAAAAGTAACAATTTGGATTGTTTCTGCTCTGCTTTATTCTAATTTTTAGAGGCATTGAGCACTTTAGGCTTTTGGAGAGGTAGGTGCCTGCTGTTTTTCTTTCATATTTTTGCTCTTTGATATCTTTTTTGTTGCTTTTTCATGTTTTTCCCTTTTACAGTCTTAATATTGGTATGGTTGTTCTTTGAGGCTTTACTAACAGCTCAGTTTGTTTTGACTATATATATATATAAATAAATACTTTTACAAAGTTTGGGGGTGGTTCCTTATACCAAAACAAGGACAAAAAAATATATAAACATATGCTCACAAATCCTTTGTTTTTTGAGTTATTAAGTTTAAAGAAAGTTTACAGTAGATGGTGCTGTGTTACCATGGAGACAAGGTTACATTTTTTATTTATGTATATTTGTGGCTAGTCTGTCTTCAATGTTTAATGACTGTAATAGTGAGTTAACTGAGAAGTGTTCTGTTTAACAATGGCAAGATATTCATATCATGGGCAGGTAGATATGATTTTTACATACAGCCTCATGAATGGTAATGAATGTGAGGCTGTATCAGATTGCATTTTCAAACTGAAGGCAATCTTTGCTGTTGTTTATTGTAGTCTTGAAGAGACAGGATCTGTGGTATCATAAACTATGGATTGCACAAGACCAAGATCCATTCATACACCTGACCATGAAGAACACAGGCTGTTGAAGGCAATCCAGGTATCAGTTGATGTCAAGTGGCCCTAGCATGTCATACATCTCAGAGTACCACGTGGAGGGTACTTCAAGAGCATACCCCTGTATCTGTATCAGTTGCAATGTGTGCAGGGTCTTTCACCCTCTAATCAAAATTCTCCTGTGCTGAACCACGGGAGAACTTTTGCCAATGGTTTATTGCACAAACTGCCGATCTGTTGTTTGTCTCTTCAGTCTTGTTTATGAATGAAGCAACATTTGGAAGAAATGGAACAACAAATTTACACAACCAACATTTGTGGGTAGAGCAGAATCCCCATATGTTCTCCCAGCACATCAGACAGGCATTGTCTGAAGGGACTTTATTTCAAACACACTTCCAGACCTGCTAGAGGAGGTACCCCTGCTAATACGAAGACTCTTATACAATAAGGCAATTAGAATGTAATCAAAGAGACTAAGTCTCTAACATAACAGTAGATTTAGAATATGAAAAACAAGTTGATCCTCTGTGCACAGTGGGTGTCTGTTAAAATGATAAATCAAAACTCAGAAGTAGTTGAAAAGACAATAGAAAATGTTCAAAATAAATGCCAAATAAATGTTAGAAAAAAAAAAAAAAAAAAAAGAATCAGCCTTAAGATTTTTTTCAGTTCTATTTATTGCAAAAACATTCTAAAAACGTGACTGGAAATATCTTTTGAAGAAAACCTGTATGTCAAGTCATGATTCTGTTGTCAACCTTCCAGAAGGCCAGCAGAAAAAAAAGAAGAGCAAGTAACTTCAAATCTTTCAAAACATTGAATGAATTACAATTTTAAAAAGAAATGAGGAAAAAGACAAAAAGTTATAATAAATAAACTGAGTCTGTACTCATTGTTTCAAAAAGCAAGAACATTTTGGATTTGAAAATCTTCCCATGATTTAAATTTCAAAGAGCAACATTTTCTTGATGTCATTTTTTTTTCTGTGAAAATGTGTAATCACCAAGAATGACAATGAATCAAAATGTTTTTTTTCAAGAAATTCAACATCTACAAATTTATAGGTATTTTATTGTGGATAATTTTTTTTACTTTATTTTAATACTGAAAAGCTACAGGTTTGCAAGGTGACTTATTCTTTTTAAAATAAATTCAAATCTAAGTTGACTATTTCAATTCAGTATGTTATTGAAATAATAAAAACAGTTATTTTAATCTTCAATAGAAATGAATAAAAACCCATAAAAATGGCTTTGCACTGCAATATTAAATGATTCAACATCTTTTGAAAAAGCTATTTCTTTACTGTCTGATACTTCATGCCGAATCTGTATTTTCTTTTTTCTCCGATTAAATAAAACCAATCAGGAGAGTATCAAATGACCTACTCAATCTCTCAAGATCAAATTTCTGTATTGATGAGCTTTTGGCTCCAAGCATGGCAACTTTTGGCAAACAAATTTCTTCCATTGTACATGAAATTGTAGATAAACTATCAAAACTCAACATCTTATTTAAAAATTGGCAAAATATAATAAAAATTTAATAGTTGTTGGTTCTTTTTTAATCAAATTTTTTTGGATGAATATTTGCTGCATATATATATATATATATATATATATATATATATATATATGTGTGTGTGTATACACACAGGTTGAGAATCCTTCATCCAAAATTCTTGGGACCAAAAGTGCTTCAGTTTTTCAGATTCTTTTTGCATTTTGAAATACAGGCTACTTAATTTGTATATAGCATCTATAAAATGGGACAGCTTGGGAATAGAACCAAAGCATAAGCATAATATCCCTTTACATTTCATAACACAGCTTATACATATATCCTGAAGGTAGTTTTATATAAACTTTGTGTGCATACTGATACAGGTAATAATAGTAGTCATGAAATATTCACATGGATTTTTAAGTAGTGAAATTAAGATTTCATGTAAAAATAATGTTTTTTACTTTCTGTATATGTAGAAAAAATATGATCACTACTTATCAAAAAAATATAAATACAAGACTTTTTGACATTTTGAATAATATCTTTGCTGAGCGCAAAACACCTGGTAAGTAATCCACGAACGAAGGTGTTGCTGTGACAATTGCTAACAAAAAACTAGTGCTAACAGAGTATGTAGCTGGGCTTTTTGAAACTTTCAATTTGTGGCAAGCCATGTCAGATTTTGGTGATTTTTGAATTCTGGAATTTCAGATAATAGATACTCAACCTATATATATATATATATATATGTATAAAATCGACTCTCCCGTCGAGATTCGACGTATGAGGGTCAAGCAGATCAGTTTCCAGGAAACCGACAGCTTGACACCGGCACATGAGATTTGATTATAGTGGTGAAGACCTCGTGCAGGACCATCCACACCTTTTGAAGGGACGAATACAGGGACCTGGTGCACCGAATACCACAAGGTTCCCAAATGACCCGCCGCAGGTTTTGAATTCAGAGTTGCCCTTCTCCTAGACCAGTTGCCATCCAAGGCTATAGAACCCAGTATGTCCTGCTATTTACCCATAGCTGGAGGGAGAGGAAGAGGATTCATACCTTTCCCAAGAGTATTAGCACATAAGTGAATGTAATGGATTCGATTGGAATTGAACTCAGCTCTGTGATTCCTCAATCCAAGCTGCTATCCATTACTCCACTGTGCCTCCATATATATATATATATATATATATATATATATATATATATATATATATATATATATATATATATTAAAAGCAGAAATTTATATCTCTGTTACCATAACATAGCAAAAACAGCACATTGTAACAAAACTATTGTTAGCACAATACAAAATCAATCAATCAGTCAATCAATGGAACAGTTTTTAGTGATTCTGTCGCATGAATCCACAATGTTTGAAGAAGGATGATAATTGAGCCAAGCATTTACCATTAGGTGAGCTGAAGTTGTAGTTACCTCTAATGAATAACACAAAAGAATAGTCAGTTATTCTCAAATAGTGAACCATTCCAATGCTTACCTTCTAACAAAGATTGATGAACACTGAATATTGATTCTTTAGTACTACTGACCTGAAATCTATTTCCTATCAATCCCTTATATTTGAAGACAAGCTTGACACTACTTTTGAAACCTATGGCCAGCTCTATCAATACCAACCAATTCCATTTGTAGTAACCAATGAAGTTATTTGCTTTGAACACATCATTGACTGATTCAACATTGAAAACACTGATATATTTGCTATCCAGGATACTATAAATATTTGTGGGTAAAGTAGGGAAGAACATGACATTAACCCCAGGAGATTTACTGAGGCTGTTGAAATGTTTAACTTACAAGTATGATAAGTGCACATTATCTACAACTTTTGTGAACCTCCTGGTTTATCCTATTTCTGAGGGTAAAATTATACCTGATCCTTAAAGACTTTGGCTATTAAAATAACTCTCTATTTCTCAGATATGATTTCACTACATTACGCGATAAGCTTGCTCTCGTACTGCATTCACTCGATTTTCAGTTACTAAAAAATGTTGCACCTCTCATACAAGTTGTCATTTTCATAAATAGGCTGAAAATAAACATTTCATTCAAATGCTGAGATAGAAAAGGCTGTGGTGCATTTTAGTTTTTGACAAAATTTCTTTTGTTGTAAAGACACAGGTATTTGAGAACCTATCAATGCCACCACACAAAAAAATGGTCAACTTCCTTTTCATTAAATATTAATGAACCAAAACAGACAACAGTAGAAAATGAGACATACTCTAGGTCTGCTGCTAAAAAAGTCAGTTCACTGTGTCAGGCTTGACAATTTTTCTGTTCAAAATCTATCTTACATATTTATAAATCTACTGTTTGTCCATGGTTTTGAATATTGCTGCCACATACGGTTTGGTGCTCCAGCTATATATTTAGAGATTCCAGATAAAATCCAAAGAAAAAACAGCAATATTATTGGTCCTATACTGGTGTCTTGGCTTTAGTCACTTTCCCACTGCCATAAGGTTGCTTCCTTGTGCCTTTTCTATAAATACTTTCATAATAATTGTTCAAATAAATTCTTTCCGATGGTACCTATACTTCATGAATTGAAGCACGGTACTAGATTGGTGGCAAGGTTTCATCAATTTACAGTTGAATTGGCTAGATGTAACTAAGTTTTATATAGTTTCTTTTCTTGCATTTCTCAATAATGAAATTCATCTGGCTCCATTCATTCCAGCCAACTTTGACCTTCAAAAATTTAAATGCAATGTCAGTTGTTAACTTCTCTCTTCCGAATTATTCTTCTTCTATTGTTATTGCTCTTTAATAATTTTTCTCTTTTTGTTTATTCTTTCACACTCAGTAACCTTTTGTGTCTTAGTAGCTTTAATGTCTTACATAGAGTGAATTTGATTACAAAAACAATTCTATGGTGACAGCCCTGCACAAGTGGAAACACTATTGAACTTAATACTATTTTATATTTCTTATTAATCAGAAATCAGTGATATTCATGTCTGACTCTAAGCAAACTTCTTTTTCTTTTATGGAAGTTTTACTAGAATTCATTATTAGTGCCCACAATCTTAACATTAAATCTGCAGATGATATGATGTTGATAGCATAGAGAAAGAAACCAAGAAGAACTCCTAGAGAAGGTAGTGAAGGAAAGCAAGAAGAAAGGGTTAAACATCAATTGGAAAATAGAATGTATGGTTGTGATCAAAACAGTCTCACGTGTGAAAAACAAATTGGAGATACCAAAATTAAACAAGTGAAATTTAAATATCAAGAAAGTGTTTACAATATTTTCATTGTTTTGACTGTTATCCTCATCTTTATTTTCACATCCATAACATTTCAGCCGTTGTATGCTCCAGCTTTCTTTAGGTGATATTTGTTTGAATTTCAAACTGAACCCAAAATAGTAAATCTGTATGTTGACATTTATGGATAAATTCTTCCCATGTTTATTTCCTGAAATGGGCTGACATACCATTCACATTGTTGATGTGACAATAAAGATGAGAACAACATTCTAAACAATGTAAACAGTGTAAATACTTACAATAGCTCATCTCAGAAATACAGACAGAATGAGAAAGTGCTTTAACAGAGAACAGAAAATGTGACTCCAAAATCTGAAGACTCATTGGGATAGTGAAAGATGTTTTCTGAAAGCTAAGCGAAATATTAAGAAACTGGAAAACTTTATTAGAAACAAAGAAAAGAGTACTGAACTGTTATGTAATAATGGGCCACGTATATAGAAGGCAGTGAATGCTGGACAATCTCAGAACAAACGGAGAAGAGACTTGAAGCAACAGAAGTGTGTTTCTAAGAAAGATGCTGAGAATTTTATGGACTGAACATGTGAGCAATGATGAAGTTTTAGAGAAAATGTAGACAAAAAGTATATATATATATATAAAACATCAGAAAGAGATAGTTGACATTTCTAGAGCATATGAGGAAGGAAGGTTTGGAAAATTTGATACTCAATATGATATTTAAGGTAAGAGGGATAGAGGAAAGTAGTGCATGACATATTTAACGAGCTTATGTAAATGGTTGGCAGAACAGGGATTACTAAGGGCTACAAAGGAAAGGAAGTTGTGAAGAGACACGATCGCCCATCTCCTGAAGGGACATGGTGTATAGAAGAAGTTCACCCAATACAAGGCTCAAGAAGCACTCATGGTAGAGGGTTACTGAATGAGGTGTGTGAGATGACTGTCAGAACAGATAGAAGGAAGAGATTATGTGTATAAGGATGATAGACAGTGATTGACCTTTGAAGAGGTTAAAATTGTAATCTTCAAGGAAGCTTCCACATAGTAGCAGTTACCAATGGAAAACGGACAAAATGTGGGCTATTTGAATTTTTGTATAGCTATGGAAATTTCCATTGGATTGTCTCTCAAGGTAATGGCTAATGTGAACGAGATAATGGAAGTATATGGCAGGTAGCATCTGTGAGTAGTTTTTTCCAACACTACAAGTTGCTACAAAACCAAATTATTAACCTAAGAACTTCAGCCATGTTCTTAAATAAGCTTGTTAGATTGAGATATTTATATGGATGGCATGCACAGCACCAAATTCATTCGGAAATATCAAAACTGATTACAACCACTTCCTCAGAGAAATAATTAAAAATAGCTTCCAGCAATTGAAGCCTGTAGGTCTTTGTGAGAACCATTTTTCTTTGAACCTCATGAACTGGCACTACAGAATCACAAAGAACTGTGACATATAACAAAAGTCACTTCATTTGAGTACTTTCAACAGCAACTAAAAATGGATAGTACATGTAACTCAGAGAAAATAATGATATCATCAAAATATTGATGTTCTATACTACTTAAAAAATAAAAGATTAGGAAGGAAGCCACCATCAATACTGGAAAGAGTGATAACAATGAATTTGAGAAACCTGTTTTCCTAAAGAAACTATTTATAACAGAAAAATTTGATGTATTTCAAGTAACGTAGCACTGGCTGCTCGGTCAATAAATACCGAATGTTTTCAGATATTGTAATGGCTAATATTATTCTTGTACATATAGTTACCAACCCTTGCATGAAAAACATAATGCTTGGCTGTGACTCACTGGAAGCTTGTCCTAAAAGATATAAAGCATTCAGTGTATTTTCTATTATCAACTCCTACTAATACTACCCCACATGAATGATTATTTAATTTCCAATGCAGATTGATTAGTGGAGGATCTATCCTACAATGTTTTTCTTCATGGGGAACTGACTATTAAAGCCTGTGTTTTTTGGATAGAGGATCGAAAATATGACATTGAAATCTGAATGGGCACTTGATTATTGAAAGCGGCATCCTAAAAGCTAAACAATGTTCTAAGAAACACAAAAATTTCATTATAAACAAAGAAAATTTTGCCAAACTGCTAAGTGATATCAATCCTTTTGTATGGCAGTGAATAATGGACAATCTCCCCACAGATGAAGAAAAGAAATAGAAGCAATAGAAATGTGGTTCAACAAAATGATAGTGAGAAATCCATGGATAGAATGAGTAATCAAGAAAATGGTAATAAAAAGAACACCTACACAAACTTAAGAGGCAGCAGCTGAAATTTTTTGGACGCACAATGAGGAATGAGAGTTTGGACGCACAACGAGGAAAGAAGGTTTGGGAACACGACGAGGAAGGAAGGCTTGGACACACGACGAGGAAGGAAGGCTTGGACACACGACGAGGAAGGAAGGCTTGGACACACGACGGGAAGGAAGGCTTGGACACACGACGAGGAAGGAAGGCTTGGACACACGACGAGGAAGGAAGGCTTGGACACACGACGAGGAAGGAAGGCTTGGACACACGACGAGGAAGGAAGGCTTGGACACACGACGAGGAAGGAAGGCTTGGACACACGACGAGGAAGGAAGGCTTGGACACACGACGAGGAAGGAAGGCTTGGACACACGACGAGGAAGGAAGGCTTGGACACACGACGAGGAAGGAAGGCTTGGACACACGACGAGGAAGGAAGGCTTGGACACGACGAGGAAGGAAGGCTTGGACACACGACGAGGAAGGAAGGCTTGGACACACGACGAGGAAGGAAAGCTTGGACATAAGCAAGAGGGGAAGAAGGAGAACTTGGAAACAATTCAAATAAATTTCAAGTATTGAAGAGAAGAAACTACTTGAGACAAATCCTCTTTATACTAATATTTGCTGTCTTAATGACAAGGAGACAACAGTGTCACTATGAGACTTAGCTTCAGTGGATATGAAATAACCTGTCTGGGCTATATCCACAGTCCTGACGACCTGGATGTGCTGGTGGTGTAATGGATAGTGGCTCAGAATGAGAAATCAAAGAACCAAGTTAGAATTTCAGTCATGTTCATTATATTCACTTATGCACAAATACCCTTGGGAAAAACATGAATCCACCTCTTCTTCCCCCAGCTTTGGATTATGTAGTAGTGTTGGATATCACTTGAGGAAAGACCTTTGGCTTTACTTCTGCTGCATCAGTATAGGAGTGGAAATCAAAACTGGTGATAGCATAAACAGGAAATGCATCCAGGGGCTAAAATAAACAGGACATACAGGTGTCCTGAGCTTTAAATAACAGGGCACAAAGGTGTCCTGAGCAGAAGGAAATGTGTGCTTGCTTGGGTGCATGTCAGAAGAAGTGTGGCCACATGAAGTTATGTAGGTGACATACCAGAAGGCGCAGCCACATGAAGTTGCATAGGTGTCCAAATGTTATATAACTGGTTTGATTCTTGATCTGGGAGAGAGGCTGGCTAGAGGTTCACCGAAGTTTTGTCTCCATCAATTCCACTGTGTGTGTGCAATCCTAACCTTTGTGATTCTCCCTCACTCTACCCATTCTCTGCAAATCAAACAATGAAGATATTTATATATTTTTATATATAAGTATTCGTCACCTTATTTGAGCTCAGCAGCAATATACTACAGATATACTACAGTAGGGATTGTATCTGGAAAAATTGTTATTCTTAAAAAAATGTTAATACAATATTCAGTCACACACAAAAAAATTCTTACAATTCAAAATATGTTTTGGATTTAAATAGCCCATAAAGGGTTCAGTCAGTTATGTGCCATGTGTGATACATGCTTAGGTCATCATGTATCTTTCGATACATGACTGACGAGATAGAATTTTTCCACAGTAGGTTGCTGTTTCTCTCTGTGGTAGACCAGTTGCCATCCAAGGCTATAGTACCTGGTCTGTCCTGCTATTTACCCATAGCTGGGGAGAGAAGAGGAGGATTCATACCTTTCCCAAGGATATTAGCTTGTAAGTGAATGTAATGGATTTGACGGGAATTTGAACTCGGCTCTCCAATTCCTCAATCCGAGCTGCTATACATTACTCCACTGTGCCTCCATAAAGGGTTGACAAATCATAAAAAAACAAAATCAATCCCAATAGCCAGAATGCATCAGATAACAATACCAGATATGATAAGGATTCCAATCAATGTACAATGAAGCTGAAGCTCTTGCTCCTAAGAGTGAGTCACCAATTCCTCAGAAAAAAAGATACTTATTTTTATGATAACCAGGTTTCATTACTCGGTTCTGAATGTTTGCAAGTCAGCAAAACTGCCTGAATTTCTAATTTTAATTCTCTGTTGCTGTACTTTGCTTATTCTTTGGATATACTAAGTTGAGACTTTGTGTACTTTTTTTTTCATTTCATGCTGATAATTAAATTTTTCAATGAAGAGTGTGTTCATTTTGTTTATTATTTGTTAGAAACTCTTTTCTGTTATAATTGCAAGATTACTCACACCATGGCTGACAAACTTGTATATATAATTTACCACATTCTTGTCTGAAGTCAGTGGGCAGTTTCTTTATTGAAAGACAAAAAAAAAAATGATGCCATATGTATTGGCATGTTCTTTTGTTAAATAAAACTTCAGAGGGTTTCAGGTTCTTATGCCGGAAATAACATTGTTAGATTATCTTTGGCACTCAGAACCAAAAGAGAGAAAAAAAGAAGGAAAAGAACCAGGGAGATACTATAAATAGACAAGAAAATGATGAAAAGGTGAAATAATCATGACATTTGATAAGCACAAAGAAAAAACAAAAATCAACCTAATACGAATAACTCATGCATAAACTAATTTTTAATTTCATGAAAGTGAGGAAATCTGCAGTCAATTGCTGAAACCTCCTGACAAGTGGACAGAACAGTTACAAAAAGGTTTGTCTACAAAACTCTGGAGTCAGAGTGCTGAATATTACATTTATCAGTTAAGTGACAAATTTTATATATATTTTAATCATTTCACCCCAAGCAAACCAATAAAACCACTAAGACACAAGGGGTTATTGAGTGTGAGAGAATATGAGAAAAAGTAAACATTATTAAGGTGAGAGAATAATAAAAGAACAGGAATTCAGACTGAAGATAACCATTAGTATTGCATTTAAATTTTTGAAGATCAAAGTTGTCTGGAAAGCAAAATGCCAGAAGAGAATTCTACAAGTGAGAAATGCAAGTGAAGAAACTGTTAGTATAGAACAGATGGTTACATTTAACCATTTCAACTGTAAAATGAGAACTTGCTGACAATCTAGTTCTCTCTCTCTCTCTCTCTCTCTCTCTCTCTCTCTCTCTCTATATATATATATATATATATATATATATAAGTAACATTTCTCAGAATTATTCTTAAGACAAATAGGTATAAAAATGACAACTGGAAAATATCTTAATTTTTGCCAACGTGTTTTGTTTTCCGTTTATCAAAGTAAACAATGAAAAGAAAATGTTTTTGTTGTCATAGATTCACTGCTTTTTGGAACAGATTCCCAAGAGGATGTTTCCTCCATCACTACAATTTTAACCTATTTAAGTCTAAGATTAACTGTTATTTTCCCTGTATATCTCCATAAACTGTAACTATTACTCTGTAACCCACTATAGTGACTCTTGGGCTTTGTACAGAGTGAAGCTCATTGTAAAAAAAAAAAAAAAAAAATGTTTTCCTCAAGTGTCATATAGATTTTGGAAAAAAATGTTACTTTGTTCAAATGTCACTCCTTACCCCACACTCTTTTTCTACCTGTCAACAGTGATCCATTTTCCTCAATGTCTTACCACCAAATCTTTCCACTACCAATATTGGAAATCCTAGTTTGAGATAAACAGACTATATTCATATTTTTTGTTTGTTTTATCTAGATGTGCATTAATTTTTTTTTTATATAAACAGAAAGAAAAGTGATCCAAAAATTGAAAAAAAAAAACAAAAAAACAAAAAACAAACTTTGGTTTTGATCAAACCTCAGTAAATAAAGTTATATTGCCTAAATACTCCCTGTGCATGTGTGTAATGACTTTATAACTTCTACCAAGATGTTAAACAGTACAAATTATGAGAAACACTTGATAAGTCAGATTTAATAAAACTGAAATACATATAAATAGTTATAGTTCCAGATCAGTTACAAGAGAGGAGGAACGTGGACTGTTGCAACCCATTACAGAATTGCATTTTCTAAGTGAAACAGAAATTTCAATACAAGAAAAAAAATAAATCAAGAAATAAAGAAAACAAGGACCAAAATTTGAAATGTTAAAATACAAACAAACCTTTCACTTGCATTTGTTCCAATCTATTTTCCTCAGCACCTGAACTTGTGAATTAAACAAGATATTGGCAATCAATAGTCATAGCAAAGCATGGCTTTTTTTCTTTCATTTTTTTAAATGATGCAAAAATAATATAACACTACAGGGAGTTCTTATATAAAAACCTTATGCTGAAAAAATGCCAATTGCTTGGCTTTGACCCATAGTATTAAAGTAACAGTTTACAAGGAACTGCTGAAAAATTCTTGGCTTCACCCACTTTTCAAAATCAATATTTAAAGGAAAAATGGAAACAAAAAGGACACTTATACTTAGATTCAGAAAAGGACAGTTGAAATTTCCTTGCTATATAATGAGGAAAGAGGACATAGAAAATTTAACACTCACAGGATATAATGAAAGCAAGAAGAACAGGAAAGCAGTGGATAACTTACCTAATGAGCTTGTGTATATGGTTGGTAGAACAGGGATTAGGGGAGAGATAGAGCAAAAAAACATATGTCAATAAGAGCTACAAAGGACAGGAAATTGTGGAAAACCATGATCGTCCACAGCCTGAAGGAACATGGCACATAGAAGAAGAATATTTCAATGAATGAATGAAGCTGTTGTCTATAAAAGACAATTCCATGGAATATAAGATGCAAGTTCAATCCTTGTTGTAAGCTACTTATTTATTCCTAGTCCATGCTACTTAACTGTTTGCAGATATTAATGGATTATAGACAGAACCCACATGGACACATGGCACAGTGGAGAAAGACGTTAGTTAGATCCAGTGACAGGACTCAAAGGGCGTGAGTTCAATACCTGGTTAAGGCAGCAGAGAACATTGAGAGGAGCATTAACAGGGGATAACTGACATCCATTGGACATGGCACTAGAACAGTCTACCCAGAAATAAAGGGTTCAGTTCGACATTCTAACCACCTGAAGAAGGCCGGAGCGTACAATGGCTGAAACATTGTAATAAATATGGTGACAAAGATGAGGACAACAGTTTCGAATAGTGTAAATAGTGTACATAATACCTCATCTCAGAAATATAGATAGAGGCAGAAACCTATAATTCACACTGACATTTTTTATAAACTTATTATACCAAATATTTTTAGAAATCTCTAATTAAATCTAATATTTTTATTCCAAATTTTTTTATAAATCTATAATAACAGATATTTTCAGTAACCTGTAATACAGGGTTTTTATAAATATATAATACTGGATTTGTTAAACCCACAATAAGAGATTTTTTTATAAACCTATATTATTTTGTTTACATTTATGTAACCATTCAAATTCTCTCATAATATACATGAACAAAACTGGCCATAACACTAATTTTACTAATGCTCCCCTAATTAAAAAAGAACATAATTTCTTATGAAGGAAGTACTTCAAGGGCCTACTAATAACAATATTACCAACTATAAATAAACATCAAAAAGATATTACATCACCAAACTATACTGAATCCATTCTTAAAAAATCTAATGTATGTTTATCTAAAAAAACAGTATATACAGTGACACACATAAGTATTGGATACATGTTATTTTCTATATAACTCTAGTTTATGCTCACCATTTTGCCTGATATTTGGTAAGTAATATCTTGTAAAGTTCTTTTAGTTGTATGTGGAAGGAAAATTAAAAACTCATGGTTGAATCCATTTATTTTTTTATCAAAGTTCAAAATTACCCTATGCAAAAGTATTGGATACATGATACTTTTTTCAAATTTCCAATCGAAACTTTGTATTTTAAAAGACTTTAAATATTCAAATTTTCGATAGTATTGAAATGTTATCTCTGACCAATCAGAGAAGCACACAATTGTTTACAAGATAGTGCTACTAATCATCTGACTCTTTGATGTGCATTCTGCAATTCAAGGATTAAATATGGCAAAAACTAAAGAATTATCCAGAGATATGCGAGATAGAATCATTGAACGTCACAAAGGAGGACAAGGTTACCGAAAAATTAGCAAAGAGATGAATCTAGCACTAAGTACAGTAGGAAATATCATCAGAAAGTATAAGAAGTATGGCGACGGTACAGTAAACCTTCCAAGAAATAGAAGACCGAGAAAAATAAATGAGAGTACTTCAAGGTGGATCAGCAGAAATGTGCAAAAAAACCCCTTCATTACTTGTTCTGAAATTAAAACTGATCTTGAGGGTGCTGGAATTAATGTAAGTAAGGATACCATTAGCAGAGCTCTATATCGTATAGGCTTTCATTCAAGATCACCAAGAAAAGTGCCTTTACAGAAAACCAAACATGTCACTTACCGATTAAAGTTTGTTGAAACTTATGAAAAGAAAGGTATGCAGTTTTGGAAAAAGGTAATCTATTCGGAAGAAACACAGCGACAAGTGTTTGGCGAAAAAATGGCACTGCCTTCAACAAGCACAATACCATCCCCACTGTTAAGTTTGAGGGTGCTTCCATAATGATATGGGGATGCTTTTCATCCAAGCGCACTGGTGAGTTACAAGTTATCCATGGTAGAATGAATGGTAGCATGTACAGGGAGATTCTAGAGAAGAACTTTCAGAAATCTGCAACTTCTTTAGGACATGGTCGGAATTTCGTGCTTCAACACAACAATGATCCCAAACATACCGCAAAACTTACAAAGGAATGGTTTGAAAATAATGGTATTAGTACTCTCAATTGGCCAAGTCAATCTCCTGACTTGAATCCAATTGAGAATTTGTGGAATACTTTGAAAGTTAAAGTTCATAAGCAGAATCCACAAAATATCAAGCAATTAGAGGAATTATGCAAGGAAGAATGGGGTAAAGTAACAGAGGATCAGTGTGCTAAACGTGTGGCCAACTATAGAAAGCAACTGGAAGCAGTGAAACAAAACAGAGGCTATGCAACAAAATATTAAATTGATGTATCCAATACTTTTGCATAGGGTAATTTTGAACTTTGATAAAAAAAAATGAATTCAACCATGAGTTTTTAATTTTCCTTCCACATACAACTAAAAGAACTTTACGAGATATTACTTACCAAATAACAGGCAAAATGGCGAACATAAACTAGAGTTATATAGAAAATAACATGTATCCAATACTTATGCGTGTCACTGTATGTAAAAACATTGCCAAATCCACATGTAAAAAACAAACAATGTCTATCAGACTCACACACTTGAATGGATAGATCTATGCTGTATAATATTTATATATAGATATCCAGGATAAACTGCTCTCATTTAACCACCATAAAGAAACTTTTCTGCCTGCCATCAGTATGGCTGACACAAGACTACTGGAGAGCAACACACTGACTCACATTTTCAATGGAGTGACTACCTCAAATCAAGAGCAGCATCTACTGCAAGGAAAGTTGCCAGAAGGTTTTTCTCATCAGAGTCCATCTTGCACATTTACAAACCTACAATTTGTCCGTGCATTGAATACTACTGCCATATCTGGTCTGATGCTCCTGCTATTCATATCAAGATTCTTGACAAAATCCAAAGAAGGATCTGTAATATAATTGATCATGACTTGGCATCTCAACTTTGGTCACTTTCTCCCCAATATGATATGGCTTGTGTCTTTTCTACAATTATTTTTATAGCAACTGCTCAGAAAAACTTTTTTTACCTGGGTGCCCCAACTACATGAATTTAACCATGCTACTAGATTGGCATCTAGGTCCCAACCTTTTACTGGTGAAATAGTTAAATGTAACCGCTACTTCTACTCTAACAGTTTGTTTTTTTGCACTTTGCACCTGTTTACTTACTTCCCTGATAAATACAATCTTCAAAAATTTAAATGCAATGTCAATCATCATCTTCTATATCTTTAATCCCATTCATCATTTGTCCTTTCTTCAATCCTCCCCATACTCAAACTTTTCAATCACTTTCACTCTCTGTAACCCTCTGTGTACTAGTGGCATTCCTGCCTTGCTTGGGGTGTCAGTGGGGGGAAAAAAGAGAAGAACTAATATCAACATAAACACCATAAAAACTTTTTTTTTCATATCATACTATTGTTCACCCAATACAAAGCTCAAGAGCCACTCAAGGTAGAGGATTATGGGACAAGGTTGTTGTATGTGTTTCTAAAGAATTAATGGATTTTTTAATCTAACTAATTTTTAATACTTCAAAAGTTATTTTTTAGTGGATTTTAGTTTGGAATAATAAAAATGTCCAAATATATTTCTGAGATGAGATATTGTAACTATTTACACTGTTCAGACTGTTGTCCTCATTTTTATTGAAATTCTAAGAAATATTACCTGAAGAAGGTCGTACAATGGCTGAAATGTCAAAAATATGACAATAAAGATGAGGCCAACAGTCTGAATAGTGTAAATAATAAAGATATGTCAGATTAAAAAATGAAATCCATTAATTCTTTAGAAATTGCTTTGTTTTCTGTTTTTGTAAAAATGTATACATTTTTTAAATGTTTACATTTCTGATATGAAACTGAGCAGATATGCCTTTTGAGAAAATCTGAATGAGTGAGTGTGCTTTAAAGGCCAATATAACCTTGTCTGATTCTAAAGTTCAACATTGTCGAGCCCTTAAAGTTTGCCAAAACAGATGGCTGTTTCTCTTGTAAAGGAAAATGCAGGTTCAAATCTTGCCAGTATGTAGATTAACTTTCATAAGTTTTTCTTGAATGTGCAGGCAAAAAGAAAAACAGTGTGTACTCAAACATTGGTATCCACTACAAATTATATTTGAAGCAATAAAGATATTTCAGATTAAAAAATAAAATTCAATAATTCTTTAAAGATTTCTTTGTATCTGATGCAAAACTGAGCAGCATACTGAAAATTTGTGTAAGGTAGTGTGCTTTAAATGCAAAAAGCTCTTCATTGCTGAGTGGTTAAAGCAATACCAGACCAGACAATGGTTTCTTCTGCAAAGAAGAATGCAGGTTTAATTCCTGCTGCAAAGTACATTTTCTTTAATAAGTGTTCTTGAGTGTGCAGACAAGTAGATGAAATAAATACTGTTTAAAATAAAATGGAGCATCTATGCAAATACCTCATTAATACCTTTTTTTACCTACTATTGTTTCCTGAATAAAAAGCTCAAGAGCCACTCAAGGTAGAGGGTTATTGAATGAGGTTTTTGTACTTAAGAAGAGAAACCCAAGAAAGCAGGGTCATTATTTATATGATTCACTTTTTTAAAGAAACTCATTAAAAGATAATCCCATAATAAATAAAGAAATATCTGTACATAATTTTAAATAATATATTATTTTATCAGAAAATCTCAATATCACGGATGGCTTGATAGCCTTCATACTCATGTACACAGACATTTTCTTTTCAGTTCGTCCCAAGTAAGGTGATAACACCACAAATATGCAAGGCACTAGTCGAAATGGAAAAGTCTTTAGAAAGAACCAGAAACCCAATCCTAAACAGGAAACAAGGGACAAACTTCTATTCCTGCTCAAAAGACCAGGGAAGAGTATGAATAGGATGATAGACAAACCTATCTACTTCTGTTGAATGGGGGGTGGGAAGTAAATAAAAAGTAAAATAAAATTTCAGGGTTTAGACATAGATATTAGAAGTATTGAGTTGAAATACACTTTAGAAGGAACCAAAAACTCAATCATAAACAGGAAACAAGGGATAAACCTCTACAGCTGTTAAAAAGGACTAGAGCGGATTGTGAACTGGACGATAGGTGCACACATACTCTTGAAATCAGGGTGATGGGTAAGTAAATAATGAGTAAGTATCAATATACAATACATATACAGTCATGCTCATGTAGAAATGTATGTCCATGCAAACACACTCAAACGATGAAATTAATTTACCCTCGCTGCCACCCACCACAAGGGCAAATTTGATAAAAAATATTATTTAAAGTGGAGTTCCACGCTCATATTGAGAAAAATAGTTTAGCTCTCTTGGCTTTGTTTTTTGGCTCACCCTAGGTATCATAGAATAGCCCTGACCTTACACTGCTGTTAGTGCAATAGGGAGGTCTCCTGAAATTCAATATTATACTTTTGGAGACAATTAGAAAATCCTGTGCTGGGGAAGTATAAACACACTCAAAGTGTACATGCTCTTTTTTGTGTTTGTTTTCTTAAAAAAAAAAATATTCACCAAGGTTCTGTTAGGTTTCAGTCACTGTGAAATATGAATAAGCAAAAGATAGACTGCAGAAGTATTATGAGTTGAGCAAGGTGGGTGATGGATGTCAAAAGAGAGTCAAACACTGCAAGAAGACCAGGGGGGGAAAATGACCAAGTTTCGGTCTTACCCTACATCATCTATTTCACTTATTCCATGTTGGTCAGCTTCAAAACTGTTCAAAAAGAGAAATCTTTAATGTGATAATAACAGTTGAAGTAAAACAGAGGACGGGGATAAAATTTAAAATAAATCAATGTTATACATATATATATATATATATATATATATATAAAAATATACATCATACCCTAAACTGATCACAAAACTTGGAGTTTTATACTGCCTGTAACCATCAGGTGCCAATTTTGGGTTTACACTGTTTAATATTTCTGGTTAATTGCAAGATATTTTATTGTTATGTGGATTATTACTGTTGTTAATTATTTAAACGAATTGTAGTTTAATTTTGGATTTAAATTTAAGCCCAGATTATCAATTAAGATTGAAAATAGGACTGAAAATATGAATTATAAATTTTAATTTAAAAAGGGACGCTGTAGATATAAAAACAACAAAAAAACTTTTGGAAATCAAGGGTTGTAACTATTTTTTGCATGAAAATCAATAAAGAAGTTAATAATATTAATAAAATATGCAGTGATAAAATAAAATTAATACACTGATAAAAAAACCCACAAAAACAATGAAAATAAAAATAAAATAAAAATAAAAAGATAACTAAGAACAAATAAATAACAAATAAAAATAATAAATAAACATAATGATAATAAAAAACGTTGGTAGTAAGACTTAACACAATGAGCACTGTTTTTTCTTACACTACAGGAGTTATATATATATATATATATATATATATATATATGACTTGAAATTGGTCCCATTAAACGTGAGAAAACCAGAATTAACAGTTACATAAATATACACCGAACAATTCTTGAAAACAAATGTAGCAACTTCAAATTTACTTGGAAAAATGCAATACAAATTAAAGATGAATATTTACTGATAACATAAAATGACTAATTCAGAAATTTGAAAAATTTAATAAAAAAATTGATAAACAGAATTTGTCCATATAAATTAACCAAATGTTTTTCATATATATATATATATATATATATATATATATATATAGGTATTGCAAGACTGCATGAAACTCCTAGTCATGCTATCGATGTTGGATATTATTTATATTCACTTATATATATGTGTGTGTGTGTGTATGTATGTGCATGCATGCATGTTCTTTTGTTTGAAGGCATGGCTATCTTTCCTCCATATGTGATTTTTGGTTTTGTCTGTCCCTAATACTCTTTCTCAATACAATTTTTCCTTATCTTTATGTTCACAAATGAATTTCATCCAGGCATCTTTCTGTCTTTTCAATAGCAGTGGAGTTTTCCGAGGGAAGAATGACTTTAGATTGTTTCTATGAACTTCATTGCTTATTGTCTGTTTAGTGACACAGATTCCTGCAACTGTTGACAAGTAACCATGTGATTTTGTTTAATTTGACGCATTAATTTCCTCGAAGCTCTTGCAGAAATCTTCCATGGAGCACTTGACTTGTTCTCTAGTTTTCAACAGTTTTGAGTTTTTTTATAACTTGCAATGAATGAACTAATGGTAGTAAATGGAATATTCAGTTTGTCTGAGATTTTCCTATAAATTTTA
>CAHIKZ030001624.1:1485000-1520000 GCA_903632075.3 Acanthosepion pharaonis | reverse complement strand
GAAAATTAAAAAATTCAGGGACGAATCCTGACCTGCAATTCTGAAATTTTAGGTTCCCAAGTTTTCATTAGTACGATTTTTTTTAATGTGATTTTTTGACACAAATGTTTTGTACAATAACAATTTTTATAACTTTGAAATAAACTTGGGAATAAGTGAAATTAATTGCAAAATCCAACAAAAGTCGCAGATGAAATAAAAATAATCCTAAGTAAGGACCTACATACATCAAATTGTCTTTATATTAAGTACCGGCAGAAGAATTATCGTCAAACTTTTAAAAGGTCAACTTACATATTAATGCAATACTTAAATGCAGCAATCAATTTTGAGTTGTTCTGTAGTTTATTGTTGCTTATTGCATCTATTCTCCTCCCTACCATGATGAAGGCCCAATCAGGAGACCTCTGCAAGAGCTAACTTAAATACTGTAAGATAGGCTAGCTTTTAAGCTCGTTAAATATATATTTCACCAACCCACACAAAGTTGATGACCACAGACTTTCCCCTCATACATGAGACTATAAAAATCCAGCCAAATACAAAATTATTTTGCAACATTTCACTGACAAAATACAAGGATGACATCTGTAGACTTTCCTCACTCACATACACACTTACCTGAATTAATGTTACCATCCTACACACACACACACACACACACAAGCACTTCTTTACTTGCACACTCTTACACTATCACAAACTCTAGCATTGTCAATGTTCCTCACACATATTTATATAATATCTATTGCATTTATACACATGATGCATGACTAATCAATGAAAACAACCAAAAATAACATTCCAGTACTCTGTCACTTTGCTTTTTCATTTCTATTTTGATCTCTGATGAAGCCTTAGTAAAGGTGAAAAGTTAGATTGAGATTCATTTCCTATTTTGTTCTTTATTTCATTTTATTGTATATATTTTCGTGGCAATTGTTCTAATGAGCTTTTCTTATTGGTGCCTTGAATGCATGCTATTAGATTGGCAACTAGGTCTCACTGTTTTACTGTTAAATTACCTATATACAGCTGTATCTTCTATTCTAACTGTTTCTTTTCTTGTACTTCTCACCTATGGAACTCACTTTTGATTTCTTGCTTCCTGCCACCTACAATCTTCAAAAATTCCAATGTCACATCAATTGCCATCTTCTGTTTTCCTGAATCCTGTTCCTTTAATGTCTTTTGCCTCACTAAAGTCTTCTCATTCTCTTTCACTGCCTGTAACCCCCTGCATCCTAGTGGCATTATTGCCTTGTTTGGGGTTAAATGACATACATACACACACACACATATATATATATATATATATATATATATATATATATATATATATATATAAAAATAAATTACAGACATTACGTTTCTAATTTTTAGCAAAATCCGTTCATACTCATGAATAACCTTCTGTGTATTGATGTTAAAGGATGAGAGAAATATGCTATAGCTGTTTAAATTTCTTCCAAGATCATCTTCAGGGGTGCAAGAAGATCGAAAGTACTTGGGAAATGAAAATAAAAGAAATTTAAACAGTTATAGCACATTTCTCTCATCCTTTCACATCAATACACAAAAAGGAGTATGAACGGACTTTGCTAAAAATTAAAAGACATAATGTCTATAATTCATTAAATCAGCCATGCCTAAAGGAGAATTTGCTGCCTAAATACACAAAATAAATATATATATATATATATATATATATATATATATATAAATAAAAAAAAGAGTGTTAACTGATTTTCATTTTGAATACTTTTATTATTTCAAACCTCAGTGGATACACATATTTGAAAAGAAAATCCTGTTTTTTTTAAACAGTGTTTACTTCATCCACTGGCCTGTGCACTAATTTCATTTTTATTTATTAGGTTTTCTAGAATGTGTAGGCTGGTGGACTAAATTTGATTAAAGTTTGAATATATATATATATATATATATATATATATATATATATATATATATAAACATTAAAAGATTACTTAACTTTTAAATATCAATTTTATCCAGACTGAAGTTTCTTGGTAAAATGTCGAGTCTTCAGGTGGTTCTGGTTTAAACGATATTTCACGCTGACTATAGCTAATACCTACCTGGTATCATTCATATGCAAATAGTCAATGCCACCTACTCTACGTAGAATATTTTCTCTCACCAGCCCATTGCAGAAGAGGATGTAACTCTTGATGTTTACAGCACCACAGGCAACCAACTCAGAGTCTTTTATCAACTTGACCCAATTCTCTGTTACAGTTAAACCTTGTCTTCCCTACGTATCCCCATAAACCATGCCTCTTACTCAAAAATCTCTACATCGAGTGGCTCTTGGGCCTTGTACAGAGTGAACATTTAAAAAAAATACTTATTTTACCATTTTCAATATTGAAGACATTAATTCTGAGCAACAAAAACTGTGCTTAAAAATATAATTTTTTTTCAATTTTAATTTGCCAAAGAAGAAGGTTGATTTAAGTTGCTTTATATAAGACATTATTATAATATGAAAATATGATAATGATGTCATGTAAAAATTTAAATTTAATGAAACAACCATAATTTCTCCCCGACCATTAAAACTGAGGCTCTTAAAGGTTTAATGTATAGTTGAATTACTATGATCTAAACATTTTAGACATTGCTAACAACAGACTTCTATTTATTTGTATAGAAACAAATTTAGAGTAAAATTTCAAACATTCCTTGTATGTGACCTTTAATCAAACATGTATTAATGAAGGATTGCTGCTTAAATACATACATGTATATAGTTTTGAGCTGACCTGGAATGTTAATATTTTGGTTCATCCAATAAACATTCTGACTGTGTTTGATGTTAGCTAGCATTTGACTCTGGCAAAATCATTTAGATACTTTAATACTAGAATTGAAAAAATATTTAACATTGAAGACACAAGTATTCTCATTAAGTAATGACTTTGTAGTTGATCCTAAAACTCAGATGGTCTGCGATTCAGGCTTTCAGTGCCAAGTAGTAAAAATCAATGACCAAATTTCACTAAAGAGCCTGAAACAAATCAGGTTAGAAATCAAAACAAGAAAATTAATGCATTAACTTCAAATGATGGGAATTTTAAGCATTGCAGTTCTATGGCTCATCCACAGGAAACAGATTTTCTTTGGCTGTTAATAGTTTAATCCTTTTGAAATGTGTTTGGTACAACTAAATCCATAAACCAGAATGACAAGCAGTTCTATATAATTGTGTATTTGGGCAGCAATCCCTCTTTTATAAAAAAATTCATTAACGAGAACTGTCTTTAAAAATAGAAAATAAACATCCTTGATAAATTGTTAACAGAATAGCTGAAAGTGCTTGGTTATATAGAACATTTGGACAGTTTTTACACATTTTATATCCAGAAAAGAAAAAACACTTACATGAACACAACAACAATTGAATAAAAAGCTTAATCTCGGTACCCTGTCGGTCGTCTTTAATATATGTAACAAATTTCTACTGTTACTTAAAAATCAGAAACTAAAAACGAATGCCTTGTAAAAAATCACCAAGAAAAATACAAAATATATGCACTATATACAATTTGTGTATTTAGACAGCAATCCTTCTTTCATGCACATTTCACTGAATACGACAGACAAGGTGCTTCGATTTAGTTTTTTATACAATTTCTCATGTGATCTAATAATTTATTTCTTTTTGGATGATAAATTATATAAAAACTGTCCAATTCTTTATCCAAGTGTTTTCGGCTATACATTTAAAACCTTTAAAAATAATAATTCACCTCTTAGAACAAAATTAAATAGGAAATATTATTTATTAATTTAAATGACCATTAAGGAATTGTATTCCTGATCAATCAAAATTCGTAAATAGGCCACACTACAACATGTTTGATAAGAAGACACTACATCTTTCTGACTATAGCTCAATTAGATCATTCATGAAGACCCACCAGACCCTATTCGTAACATACTTAATAACAACAAAAATATAATAGTCTACATGCAAAAAAGGCTAAAAATAATGGAAGCCTTATTAATAAAAACAAAAAAACCAACACTCAGTAATATCAACTATGAACATGGACACTATATCTTGACTGTGTTTTGAAAATGAAAACATTATATAAATACATACAAATTATTTCTTGTTAACAGTTAATACATTTCAACCTTGAAAATGGCTAAATGTATAGCTGAAAGTGCTTGGATAAAAAGAACACTTGGACAATTTTTATATAATTTATCATCCGAAAAGAAAAAAATTATTAGATCACAAGAAATTGTATAAAATGCTAAATCAAAGCACCTTGTCTGTTGTATTCAATGAAATGTGCACTATATACAATGCAGATAATGTAATATACTTTAGACAAAACCAATAGACCAGCGCTTCTCAAACTATCTGATATGGCAAACCAGCATTTTTTTCTCTATGTGTCACGTACCTCTAATATTTCGTGGTAATATTAATTTATACCAGGAACGATATATATAATGAATATAATAAAAGTTGACTATTTTTTATTCTCCATTTATTTTGCAAAAAATAATTCAGTATCAAAACATATAAAAAGTAATAAAAAAAATAAGCAGTTTATTAATACAAAAACAAAAATTATATGACCTTAATCGTTACAAATGATATCTTAGCATGGCCTGGACACTGGCTGTGGACTGGTGCCAGTACACAGACCACCACTTTGAGTAGCACTACCTTAGACAAAGCCAATACTTTCAACTAACAAATAAGATAATCAACCTCCAAAAGGAAAAAAAAAATATATAAGTATAAGAAAAAAGTCTGTGCTGAAGAATGTTAGAAAAACAAACTTAAAAAAATTAGAGGTGCAAGAAAAATGAATTAACCATCAAGAAAATATGTGAAGAAGCATGTGCTGGAATTATAAGAGAGAAAACATATGGAAAATTAAGAATATTGGTTAAAGACACAAAATCAAGCAAACTAAAGTAAATATTCAAAAGAGAAAAACATAAGTTGAATAAAGAAACTGATTTCTCAACAGTAATTTTTAGGAATGAATATAGGACTGCATTGAATAGCCAGGCAAGAGGCTGGGGGTCCTTCATGGAAACTATTATTGTTCTTTTTCTATGTGCCTTGTCTTTTCAGGATATAGTAGATCATGGCTCTCCACAATTTTCTGTCCTTTGTAGAACTTTGTAAATTTACTTTTGTTTTTTTTTTGCTATTTCTTCTAATCCCTGTTCTGACAATCATTTAAACAATCTCATTATATAGGTTATATGCTGCTTTCATCTGTCCTGTCAGTGTCAGATTTTCTAAGCTCTCCTTCCTCATATGCCCTATCTTTCTGGTGTTAAGTTTCCTTTTTGCTTCTTTTTTCTCTCAAACTTTGTTATTGCTCACATGTTCAATCCATGGCATTCACAGCATCCTTTTGTAGAACCACATTTCTGTTGTCTCAAATCTTTTCTTCATCTGTCATAAAATTGTCCAGTATTCACAATCATACAGGAAGACCGATATTACATAACAGATAAGTAGTCTTTTCTTTGTTTGTAACAAGATTTTCCTGTTCTTGAATACTTTGCTTAGTAAAATAAAATGGCAACAGTGGAGTAATGTTCTGGGTAAGTATTATAGGTAGGAACATTATATGTTCCCTTAAAGTTGATGATGTTACCAAGATAAACATAGAAAATCATTAAAAGTTCTTGGACAGGATGCTTCTTTGTGCAGCAAAGAAGCTTTAAGCTAAAGAATATATTCATTCATGTAAGATAATTCTCCTGCCCATTCTGCAAAGCTGACGACTGAAAACCTTTTTTTTAAGGTGAATTTGTAATTTTAATTTTTATATTTTCTTGGGGCTCTTCCATTAATTAATGGAAGGGCCCCAAGAAAATATAGAAAACTTGTGGCTCTTTTTAAAAAAGGTAAGTATATAAGAATGAAAAACTATATTGAAGCAAAGATCTTTGAGAAGCAATAAAAACCATTTGCAAGTAATGCTAAAGTTAAAATAGAAAAGTTAATAACTGAATAGAAAGATATAAATTGTTATAGAATCTCAAGGAGCCTCTAACAAGTAAAATTATATATATTTATATAAAATTAGTATGATATATATTAAGAGATTATAATGAAAGCATTTTTTGAAATCACTATACAAAAGCTTTCATGTTTCAATACTATGATTGTACTTCTTCAGGTGATGGTAAGTGATGGACATGCCCCCCCACTACTTTAACTTTCAGAAAAAAGATAAATTTGTTTTTAAATTTCCTTGAAAATTATTTAATCACCAGTTACTTACCATTGCCTGAAGAAGTGCAATCATAGTATTGAAACATGAAAGCTTTTGTGTAGCAATTTCAAAAAATATTTTTATTATAATCTCTTATAATAAAAATATAATAATACATTTCTCTACTTTGTATTGAGCATTTTTTTTTTTTTAAGTAAATGCTATGAACAGTGGATTTTCACTCCATTTGTTTTTCTTTCATTTGGAGATATATATATATATATATATGTGTGTGTGTGTGTGTGTGTGTTTTGTTGAATATGACAGACAAGGAAAATTTAATTTTTTATTTAGTTTTTCTAGCATTCTTACAATTTTTTCATTTGTTAGAAGTAGGGAGTGCAAAAATTGCCTGTATTGCCCATAGTGTTTTCGGACATTTCTTTAGTATGACATGAAAAGATTTTGAAATGTGGTTGGTCCTTTCTAACCCATTTGTTAGATTCACCTGACCTTACACAAATTGATTATTACCTTTTTTAATCACTACAAAATGCTTTGATGGGAAAAACTTATTAACACACACAAGATACCCGAGTTCACCTAAAACTTTTTCACATCAAAACTTGTGGAATTTTACTCAAAAGGTAATAATGCGCTACTTGATAAGTAGCAACAAGTTAATGTAAATAATGGTGAATATATAATCAAATAAAATGTAAAGTTACTTTATTTTTAAAGGAATAAAGTTGATAAATCAAGATGGAAATTATTTATGACTCAACTATGTGTGTGTGTGTGTGCGCGCATGTGTGAGCTGCTTGATAAGTAGCTAAAATTCATTGCAAATAATGTTGAATAATCAAATAAAATGTAATTTTTTTTTTTTTTTTTAAGGAAAAGTTGATAAACATAAACTGAAATTATTTATGACTACTTATATAAGCTAAAATTAAATTCACATTAACATGTAAATTTATTCATTTTATGAATTGGTATCAAGCCAGACAGTAAGGCAACTAAGATTCAAGGGTTACAGGGTGTGGAAAAATTAGGAACAGAAACATTAATAATGAGCAGAAAGAGAAAAGAGTAATCAGGAAGAGAGTAGATAACAATTGACATTGCATTTAAATTTTTGCAGATTAAAGTTGGCTGGAAAGTATGGAGCTAGAAGAGAGTTCTACAAGTGAGAAGTGCAAGAAAAGAAACTGTTAGCATAGAATTTACGGTTACATCTAGCCAGCTCAACTATAAACAACAGTCTAATACTGCACTTAAATTCAAAAAGTCTAGGTACCATAGTCAAAAATTCATCTGAACAATTACCATGAAAGTATTTATAGAAAATAGAAATAAAATAATGGAAGGATTCAAATTAGCTGATATTTGACTTGAATTCTAAAGTCTGATATGAAAAGGAAATGCAAACCTAGAGATGTAATAATTTTTAAGAATAAAGCTGAATGTTTATTCTTGGCAAGCAAAGGTTTGAAGCTGAATTAAGTACTTGGCCTCAAGAAATAACTGAATCAACAATGAGGTCTGATGATGTGTAAATTCATATTTCTGTTGAACTTAGTTTCTGATTTACTTTGGAAATTTCTGGGACTTAATTAATTTTACAATAATCTTGAATTTATCAAAAGTTGTTCTCTCTTGAAGGCTGAAATACAGTTCAATTTAGGAGATCTGATCTTGGAAAAGAGCCAAAGTATGAAGTTATTGATTTCAAAATGTATTTCTAGGATAAAAAATATACTAATTTCAAAATCTCCAACACTCTGTATGTATGTGGATATATATATATATATATATATATATATATATTTATATATATATGAGACATGGCCACATGGATAAGTGGTTAAGACATTTACTTTATGGTCATGAGACCTGGTTTTGAATCACATCATGATCAATTTGTCTTGAAGGTAACTTCTTAATGTTATCAGTCTGGAGGAGGTGATCTCAGCCTTAGGTGCCTGGAAACTATACCACAAGTTGACCTTGTGAGTGAAATTGGACAGACAGAACCGTCTGGGAGCTATTGATGGTTGTGCTAGCACAAAGTCGCAAGTCATTGTGACTGAGGGTTTGAGCATGCAGGCCTTGTTCAGACTATTGATCATACTAGAAAATGCACTCTCTCCTAGAAACTGTAACTAAAGTCTGTTCAGCATAGTTGCAGTATAAACCACAGGTTGGCCCTGAGGGTGTTGAACAAACACAAATGTGCCTGAGCATGCGTCTGCAACCGGGATCAGCTCGCAAAAGATGAGCATCCATAGATACAAGTTGCCATCCATCCATCCATCTATATATATATATATGACAGTCACTATACATTTTTGATTGCTGAGTTTCATAATTCAATACAATTAAGGTGATGACTCTCACGGTGTTATTCACTGCCATAAATTCTATGCCTTCCCAGTTTTTGTTTTGTCTTTTCCTACATTTTGCTATCTTCTGCCCCTTTCTCTTGTTATCTCTTATCTTGGTCTGCTCTTGGATCCATGTTGACTGCATTCTATCTCAAATTTTATCCCTAGTATTGTTCTTTCTAATGATCTATGAGCATTTCTAACATTAAATTATTACAAAATTGCTTTAAAACAAACTTAGAACACCAAGTCAGTGGAGCTTATTTTTAAAGTAGCTCCAAAAGAAAGAAAGGGGGGGGGGAGGAAAGTGAAAATTTACTAACACCACGTTTTCAAAAGTTGTCCAATGTAGCTATTGTGTTTAACATAAAAACCTGCAGCTCTCTCTTTTTTTACTAAACTGGTTCACAAAGGCAACAGAGGAGAGAGAGAGAGAGGTTGAACAATGGAGAATATATTACTTTTTCCACGGTTGTAAGATTTGTGAGCATCCTATTATAATTATGCTTGTCCCTCCCTTCCTGTCCCTTAGTTTGCATGACCGTTACACCCAGCCAATACCTCATAAATAATGGACTATTTCGTTTAGATTGTATGGAAAGAGGGGAAAAGATACTACTTGGTTCCAGTAAGAAAATTAATGAATGAAGAAATATAAAATTGTTTAACGACTGTTTCAGTGAAATGGAAAAAGTTATCCTTTTTTAATCTTCTTGTGGAGAACCATGGTCGCCTTTGTCATGAAGGGAATTTCTTTTTCAAATCACAATCTTTTACAATCATATATCTTTCATTCTGGAGTCTTTAGTGTTAATGACTTAATTACCTCCCTATATAAGAGTGTAAAGAGGCTAGCTTGTTTTTATTCTGAAAATCATTGAGGACTAAAGAAATAACAGAAGAAACTAATGAGAGGAATAACATTAAGGAGACGAGTGTGTCAAACAGGAGTGTTTCTGTATTAAACTCGTATCAGTAAGCTCTACTTCAAAGCAAACTCCAACCCAACCATTGGTTTTTGAAGAAAATAAAATCCAATGTATATAGTAATTGATTCTAAATAATAATTTTACCTATTTTTATATAAATTTCATTTTCCTTCAAAAACCATCCAAATAGCAAGATCCATATCTTTCTTGAGTACAGTTTTAATCAGAAAAAGCTAATTAAATAGTGATTGGATTCTTCCACAGTTTATTTACTTTATTCAACTAAAATCTGGAACTGACAGTTTGCTTCTCAAGTAGGCTTTTAAGAAGTATTATGAGTAAAATTATAACAAATTTGAATTGTTTACAGATTAAACAATAATTTTCAATGATAATGAAATTCATCAAGCAATTAAAAAAAACATTATTTCATCAACTGCTTCTTGAATTAATTATTCAGAAAATGAATGTCTCAAGAAAAAAATCAAAGACATAATTACATGTATACAGACTTGTCTATTTGCAAGCATTTTCTTTGTCTTTTTTTAAAAAAAATTCTTCATTTATATAGGCTAATTGCTTCACACATATTATTTGTGCATGCTTATAGTGATTTTTAAAATCATCCCTAGCCCAATGATGAAAAAACATTTATTTTGTACAAGAAATAATTAATTTATTTTCAACATAATCTACTTCCTTGTCAATGAATTTAATTAGTGGTGAATATTAATAATGGAGAACAAACATGTGATGCTGAAAATTTTAGATAAGAAAGGTGTATCAATAATTCTGTAGACTGACATGATCTGATGATTACTTGAAGTCTGAAACTGACAGTCACTATATAATTTTGACTTCTGTCTCCACTATATATATATATATATATATATATATATATATATATATATATATATATAGTTTTAAGGTAGGTACCTCCACGAGATCGCTAAAAAAAGAGCATAGCATGATGAAAAAGACGCCAAACTTGACGAAAACAAAATTTTATCGTCTAAATGTTTGTTATTCATTAAGAAGAAAGGTCAAAGTATTTTTGGGGTATTTTTTTCCATTTTTTAATCGTTCCTAGCACGTCCGAAATTTTCGTTAAAAATCTAGTTTTTTTTGAGTCAGCAAATTGACCATTTTTTCCATTTAAAAAAACTGGAAATCTGACTTTGAAATTTTTTAAAATATCAATTATCATTTTTCAAAACTTATTTTAAGAAAATCAGAAATTATAATGTTTATTTAAAATATTTTGAACCAAACTTAACTTAGCTTTTGTGCCAAAAAAGATGTAATTTGAAAATAAAACAAAGCAGGTCATAAACTTTCGCGTCTCTTGACATGTGATGAATGATATATTTACGAATTCCATGAGGCTAATTTGTTCTACGGAAGGAGAAAAGTGAAATAATTTACATTTACGTGAACAAATTATTTACCCCGTTATTTTTAACGAAAACTTTCAGCGGTCTAATTTTTTTTTTTTTTTTGTACTTAGCTTTCACCTTTTACGTTTATGATGCTTTATGGGAAATATATTCTAAAAGAAATTAAAATAAAACTGTTAAGAGTGACATTAAATTTCATATTTAAGAAAGGTATCTAATTAATTTATAGGTACCTTTCTTATGAAATTTTATCAGAATTGTACATAAAATACTATAATTTTATGTACATTTATTACATTCTACTGTTATTTGTATTTGCATTCATTTTATTATTAATTTTGATATTTCATTTATGGAAAATGTCGTAACTGAGATTAATATAAAAATAAGATCATATAAATTTCATAAGATGATACTGATACTTGTAGGTAACCTTCTCAGTTGAAATTGAAAAATCAAATTAACTTCTCCACACGTGTTTCGCAAAAGTAAAGGCCTTAACAGCGGAGAACAATGCTTAACTCAAATAATGCAACTTAATTATATTCTGCTTGGTCTTCCGTATTTTATAATTACAGCTCGATTATAAGCACAAAATTACACTTCTTAATTACTGGGGATCTTCTGATTAGTCAAAATGATACAATTTACAACGCACTAAAAAAAGATCTCATAAGGACACTTATGAAAGCCTGTGCGGCTTTTAACTAATTTTATAATATTTTAACAACTTAAATGTAAAATGTATTATAATTAATGAAATAACAAATAATTGTATTAAAAATTCATTTTTCATCGAAAAATTTTTTTGCTTTCAGAAAATATTGTCCATATTCATAAAAACAACTAAAAGCAAATAAAAGCATTTGAAATTAAATAATATCTTTGTTTTATTGAGTTTTGTATGTTACAATTCAGAGCTGATTTTCAGGTACTGGGTATCCAATTAAAAACAAAAAAAAACATGATTTGCATTCTTCAAAGCCCTGTGCTTTTAATTATTGTAATCACTAAAACCGATGCGATCGAATTTCTAGCTTTTTCATAAAATTAGTTATGGGGGGGTAATAAATATTTTAAAAAAATATTTCTACCATGACTTTCATAAAAAAAAACATAATAATTTCGATCATCTGTGAATAGTTCCTGAAAGTTTCATTAACATCCAATAATTATTTCTATTTTTGCACGATTTTTCAAATTAATGTGTGTCATACCAAAAAAACGTGCTAAAAATTGTCTATTTACTAGTTCCACTGATACAAATAGAAACAAGGTTTTTTTTTAATCAAAATTTAGAATTTTCTAAAAAGAAGGAAAATTTTTTAAAAATAATTAAAAAAAAAACTTTGGTCTTTCCTCTAAATAATAACATAAGCATTTAGACAATAAAATTTTGTTTTCGGCAAGGTTGGCGTCTTTTTCATCAAGCTATGCTCTTTTTTTAGCGATTTTGTGGAGGTACCTATTTTAAGGTGTGCTAAGTAAAGTAAAGGGGTAAAGTTCTCAATATCTGAGATAGAACATATGTAAATATAAATAACACTCGTGCCCTGACAATTGTGTCTAGCATGAAACAGCCTGTCGCCTCTGAGTGTTGATTTCAAGGTTTACTTTTATATTTATATATATATATAGCAAAGAAAGATTGTCAACATACTCTTATAATATGGAGAGATAATAAGCCAGTGAAAATAATTTGAGAGATTAAAAATCAACAAAAAAAAAATACTATTGATAATAAGACTAATAATATGGAAGCATTCTTCATTTAAATGACAAGAACACCAGAAGCGCAAGTTAAAATACATTCTTAAAATAAACTTACACATTCTATGATTAGACAAGAATTTAGGTATACTCAAAGAATAGAGTTTCCACAAAAGCTTTCTACAATCCCTCTACAATGCTAATTGTGATAAACAAGCCCAAAACTATCAGATCTCTTGATTAATATGACACCAGGAAAAAGAAAGTGCCTGAAAAAGAAAGTCACACTTCATTTTTTTTTTTATTTCTCATCTTGTTGGGAAAGGACACAGGCATGTCTGAAAAATCTGATTTTTAAAACCTTTTTTATCATGCTTTCATTTGGTCAAAAGACTGACTAATGTACAATAAATATTATTAGTCGTTTTATCAATATTATTATTTTTGTTGGTTGTTTTTTCTGAAAAAATCTCTTCATCAGCCTATTAAATCACTCTCATATACATATGATAAAAATATAGTTTTAAGGTATTCTATATGGGTAAAAGTGCTTAATATCAGGAATAATGTATATGTAGATATAACAGTAGACACTGAGGTCAACACAGAGTGCCAACAGTCTGCTTCATGCTTGAACACAATCTTCAGGTCATCATATATATATATATATATATATATATAATACTGTGTTTAAGCATGAAACAGACTATTGTCACTTGGTGTTGACAAACAATGTTCATTTGGAAGTTCACCAATATCTTAATGTAGCAATTATGAAAGAGGCACAGTGTTGCCATATCTCCACAAGAGAAAATATCCATCACATTGGTTGAAATCAAGTTGAAGCCATTATACTTATATATATATATATATATATATATATATATATGTGTGTGTGTGTGTGTGTGTGTGTGAATATGAATGATATAAACAGTATGTACATATAAATCAATAATGCATGGTGTTGTAGAAATTATCTGACAGCCATGACTGTTAACTCTTGCTTGTGTGGAATGGTGCAAAATTCTGTTGTCAGACATAGGATCTTCCAGCAAACACTCTCTCAACCCAGGACAGCACTACCTCACTGGCTATGATTGACTTGGAGGGATTGTTTTCAATCATGGCCTGGGTCTCACCAACAAATTTGGAAGTTCTTTTCTTATCAGAATGATCAAAGTGAATTTTCCAAGTTGCTATACATTCATAATCACCATTAGATTCTTTCTGAATCCTCTGCACTCTCCTCAGATTGACACCCAAACACTCTGAAATGTTTGTATTGGAGCTTCCAGCATGAATGCAAAGCAGTACAGCATGCTGTTTCCAAATTTCTGGTGGAGTGAATTGTATCATGGTGCTCTTTTTCTCAGAGATGGTGCCCAACTGACCCTACTATACTGTGCACTCAACAAAATCAAAAACAAACAATGCACACATGCAAAATTAAAAATATAAAATGGCAAAAATTCACCCATTGCACCCTATAGACATGTCATGGCTCTGCCATAGATTATGATGCATGAAGGTCTAACAATTCCATTCTGAGAACTGAACTGCCAATTTACCTATGGTTTGATTCTAGTGGTGAAAGTTTGTGAAGAACCAGCCACACCTTTTAAAAAGAATTGGTAACAGAGAAATTATGCACAGTATTCCACAAAGATTCCAAATAGACCTCCTCAGGTTTTGGATTCAGAATTATCATTCTCCTAAACTTGTTATTTAACCCAAAGCAGCAAAAAGCGAGATGGATTTATACTTTTCCCAAGGTTATTTATGGAAAAATGAACTCAATGAGCTTGATCAGAATTCTGAATTCAAAACCTGAGGTCTGTTTGGAATCTTTGTGGAATACTGTGCGACATTTCTTGTTCCAAGCCACGAGTACATATATATATATATATATATATATAAGCATTCCAACCAATTTATGCTTGTATAATACATTAACAGGTGTGATATACTACTCCTAAAAATAATTCTCACATGAAGATAATTGGGGTCTGTATGTCTAATCTCTTTATCAGCTTGTCAATATTACAGCAATTGTAAAGCTAAATGCATGTAATTATCTTTACAAGCAGCTTGGAATCAACATAATTCATGAAAGTGGGATGTAGGGTGGTGTTGGTATCCGAGATGATAATTAGCTTATATTTCTTTCACTTACATCATTCAATTACCATCACTATTGTTTGCCTTGATTAGCCACATTATTGCACAATATTTTGCATTTGCTATCCTTTAAGACAACTCATCCTATTAGATTTATAGAAGTATGGATGAGACATTTATTTTTTCCAATACAACATTACTTCTGGTATTTATTACGCTTGGCTTGCTCTGGCACAAGGCTTCAATTATGGAGTATTAAGTGAGAATTGAACACAGTCATGTCTTTAAAATTAGCTTACATTTGCTTCATTGCAGGGTAGATATATTTACCAAGTCTAGCATAGTCTGACAAGCCACAAGTGTGGAGCACCTGGTGAGAATAAAATTCACTACACTGGATTCACAATTTATGAGACAGATTTGCTAACCAATATTCTATCACTGGATGTGTAGGTGGTATAATAGTTAGAAAATCAGAAAGAGGAATTGTTGAGATGAGTTCAAATTTCAGCTGCACTCATTACATTCCCTTTTGCACAAATACCCTTTGGAAAGGTATGATTACATCTTGTCTCCACCCTATGGGTTAAATAGAAAGGTATAGCCTGTCTTGCGGTGGGAACCAGTCTAGGAGGAGAAAAACTCAGAATTCAAAAGCAGCCTGAAGAATGATGGGCTCCATCAGACTATCTTGCCCTAGACACACCACTGTTGCTATAGTTGCAGTACATGTGGTGATTCTAATACTCGAATCAAAGATCAAAACCTGATCCTGAAGCTGGTTACAACAACAGTGAAATGGTTCCTTTATCCTAAATAACACTTCCAGATAACTTCATGAAGTAAGGCAAAACAATTTTTTTTTAAATTGGTATCACCCTAAGCAAGGCTACAAGCATGCAAGTGGTACAGGGTGTGGAGGAATTAGGAACAGAAACATTAGTAATGAGGAGAAAGAGAAAAAAGTAATCAGGAGGACAGTAGATAGTAACTGACACCACATTTAAATTTTTGCATATTAAAGTTGGCGAGAAACCAGGAGGGAGTTCCACAAGTGAGAAGTGTGAGATAAGAAACTGTTAGCATAGAACTTTTGGCTACATCTAGCTAGCTTAACTGTAAATTGATGAAATCTCATTGCCAGTCTAGTATTGTGGTTAAATTCAAAAAGTGTAGATAACATTGTAAAGAGCTCATCTGAAACAATTACAATGAAGGTATTAAAAAAAAAACAAAAAAAACACAAAGAGGCAACCTTCAGCGGTGGAAAAGTCACTGAAGCTGAACTGCGAGATCAGAACCAATAATATTGCTGATTCTTTTTTGGATCTTAGCAAGGGGCTCCGGGTAAATAACAGGGGCACCAGACCATATATGGCAGCAATATTCTAAGCAGAAACAAATGGTAGACTTACAGATATGCAAGATAGATTCCAGATTCTTGTCTAACTCATCAGCCTTACTATCGAGGCAGGAGTAAATGGTAGTGTTGACAGATGATCTCATAAGGAAAGTCGTTAATGAAGATTAAAAAGCATAGAACCAAGGATGGAGCCCTGGGGGACATCTGCATTAGTAAAAAGTGTTGTAGATGAGTGGCCGTTCAGGGGAAACTTTTATTTCATGATTTGATAAGAACAACTAGATCAGCTCAAAAATGTGCCTGGATATACTGTAACTTTTCAGTTTGTGGAAATGACCTGAATGCCAGACCCTGTCAAAGGTTTTTGAGATGTCCAATGCTACAGTTCAGGCTTCACTGTTTTTATGTAGAGCATGATAGACTCTTTTCTTGATTATCATTAGTTCATCAGAATTTGATCTGGAGAAATGAAAGCTGTATTACTTTCCTGAGAAAAGCCCTGTGATGAGAGATGATGAACTAATTCAGCATTGATTAGGGCCTCTAGGAGTTTCCCAAAAAGAGGGAGAAGTCTAATAGGCCAATAGTTGGATAGGTTAGACAATTCACCAGAGTTCTTAAAAACTGGAACAACAGACAATGACTTCAAGCAAGCAGGAAAGCAGGAGGCATTTATCATTCAGTTTAGAGAGAACAGGAGCCAGTTCAGGAGCACACTTCTGAAGGACTATTACAGGGATGCCATCAGGTCCATATATTTTGTAGGGATCAAGGTCAGAAATGATAGCAGAAACCATGAAAGGGGTTATATGCATATCACTCAACACAATCAGTTTGAAGTGGAAAATTAGGCAGAGATACTCCAGGTAGGTCAAGAGTAGAGTTTGAGGAGAATTTACAGGCAAAACATTCAGTTTTATCAGCAGAGGATGATAACACCTCAAATCAATTGAAAAAGTGGGAATAGAGACCTTGCACTTATTTAGTACCATATTACAGAGATGCCAGTAGTCATGAGAGCCAAAGTTTTTAGATGCTAAACAGTGCCTCATTCTCTCACCAAACAGGAACTTAGCTTCTTTGAAGACTCGCTTATATTTGTTATGAGCAGTAGCAAATAGGCACCTGTTATGATGAGAGCTGTCATGCTGGTATAGCCAGAAATAGTGGTTTCTGTAAGCTATGGTAGTGAGTATGCTGGTGTGAACCATAGAGAGCATTGTGGTGTCACATGGTATTTCTGAGAAGGGATGAAAGCATCTATGCTGGCTTTGACTCAAGAAGAAACCTCAGTGATGCAATTTTCAATTGGGAGGTCCAAGAGGTATCACAAAGAAAATTCTGGAATTAGTCCCAATCAGCATTCTGAAAATGGAAAGAAGTCTTATGGATAGGGTTTCCTGTTTAATGGGTGCTTGGAAGGAGATATCAGTAGCTACCACAGAGCGGTTCCAGTTACCAAGAGGGCAGTATTGTGAAGCTTGGCAAGAGTAAAGAGAGGAGGTAAGAAATAGATCCAATAGAGAAACATGTTGCTTGGTTTGGCTAGGGAAACGAATAGAGAAGTCCATGATTTGAGTGAAGGATTGGCAATGGAAAAATTTAATGTTTGTATACTGGCAACATCTGTATCTTTAGATGGTTTCAGCCATGTGTTGTGGTGAGTCACGGAGGATAAAGATGTTCACAGATGGATAGAGAGCAAGTGCCTTTTCTATACTGTCAGATATTGTTTATTTTTCAGATTTCATTAATTAAAAATTTGTTATTGTCATTTATCCAAGGCCTATTTTCATTCATTTTTTGTTTATATTAGTAACATCATGTAAAGAACAATAGAAAATGAATCCATGCTTTGTCTGATAACACTGACTCCACAGCATGCATGTGATCATCAGATAATCTTTGATTATGCCAGAAGAAAAAAAAAGTAACAAGTTTAAAGAACAGAATATATTATTAAATAAAAAAGCTAAATAATGTTGTGGTGCAGACATGTACAAAAGTACTGATTGTCATGCTTCAAGCTTGACTGAAAGAAAACACATAACGTATATACTCATGTATCATGCGACCTTTAAAGACCTAATTTTAAAGCTAATTTGACTACAGTAAATAGATATATAGTTTGGTCAACAGCATAGCCAGTACATTATGCTAATTTTATATCTTGTGCATGATGTGACCCCTTTAAAATTAGCTTCAAAATTAGATCTTCAAAAATTGCATGATACACAGTAATTATAACAAAAACATATGTAAATATATGGTACATGCTTGTATAGTGAATATATTTTGGAAAATATTATGATTATTCAAGTAACCTGATGAACTGGGCATGGTGAAATGGTAATTGTTAGATTTTAAGTTTGAATCAATTTTATCAGGTCATCCCATATGTTCTGTCCAAATTTTACCTTTTTTTAAAAATGAACAAAATTTAAAGAGTATTTTATAATGTCTAATGGAGCTGGACATTATTTTTATGTTTAGATGCATTTAAACTGATCAAATTTTATTTCAGAGAACAATAAAATTAAATTTTGTTTGATTAAAACCCTGCTAACATGGAAGTATCCAAGAATCATTTGAGGCACATAATGCTTTATGAGTTCAAGAAAGGAAACTCAGCAGCCGAAGTGGCTAGAAACATTCACTCAGTTTATGGAAAGGAATGTGTGAATGAAAGAAATTCAGAGGTGGAGATTTCACCCTTGAAGATGAAGATCGAACTGGACGTCCAGTTGAGTTTGATGAAAAGCTTCTTGAAGCAGCCCTTGAAGAAAATACTTCTTTATCAGTTGAGGAACTGGCAGTGGTTCTCAGTTCAAACCATACAACTGTTCATCGTCATCTTCAACAACTTGGAAAAGTTCCTAAACTTGGAAAATGGGTACCTCGTGAATTGTCTGAAAACAACCTCAAATCCAGAGTTGACATCTGCTCTTCTCTCCATTCTTGCCAACTTGTTTCACCTTTTTTGGATAGACTTGTGACGAAAAATGGATCGTTTATTGAAATGTTAAGCATTGTAGACAGTGGCTTTGTAAAGGGGAAGGACCCCAACCACAGCCGAGAAGGGAACTTCATGGGCAAAAGGTTCTTCTTTCAATCTGGTGGGATTGCCAAGGAATAATCCACTTTGAATTCTTACCACCTAATGCAACAATTAATGCTCAAATATACTGTCAGCAATTAGAACGTTTGAACCAAGCTTTGAGGAAAAAAAGACCTGCTCTAGTGAATCGAAAAGCGGTGATGTTTGATCAGGACAATGCTCGACCTCACACAGCAAGAATCACATCACAAAAGATCAAAGAACTTGGTTGGGAGAAAATTCCTCATCCACCTTATTCTCCTGATCTTGCTCTTTCAGACTACCATTTGTTTCGTAGCTTACAGAATCATTTGGAAGAAGCAGCTTTTGTAACAGATGAAGAGGTTAAAACTGACATTTGCGAGTTCTTCGAATCAAAGCCAAAAGAATTTTACAGTAATGGAATTAGTTAGCTTGTTAATAGATGGAAGGAAGTCATAGATAATCATGGAAAATACATTGTTGATTGAATCTGTAATTAAATGTAACATTTGGTCACTTGTTTTCTTTATTCAAAATTCGGACAGAACTTATGGGATGACACGATAATTTCTTATATCTTTTTAATATTTTATCTTGCTATGTAATTTAATTTATATTAAATTACATTGAACATTTTCTTGACTTGTGGAGCTGTTTGGGTGGTGTAGCTGGTCAATGCTACTGTTATTATTAATTGTTGAGTATATGTATGTAAATTATTTTCAGATAGAGTATATCTGTATAGGAACAAAATGAATAAAAAGACAAGAAAAACCATTCTTAGCTGACGTGTTTCATACTCTGAGGGACATTATCAAGACAAATGTAGGATTTATTATTTTGCACATGTTTACATACAAGAGGAAGGATGTCATTGGTTTATCAAGGCTTTTAAATATGTGAGAATGTTCATGAATATTCATCAGGTGGTTGAAAGGTCAGTCAAACATAAGGCAAAAAAGTAAGTGAGTAATATTCAAGAAATAAATAAATATATATATATATATATATATATATATATATATATATATATATATATATATATGTGGGTGTGATTGTGTGCATGTTTTCCTTTATGATTATTGAAAAATACAAAGTAAGAGCATAAAATATAAATACAAGAAATTTGTGTATTTAGGCAAAAAATTCTCTTTTAGGCATGCCTGATTAAATAGATCACAGACATTATATATGCTTATTTTTAATAAAATCCGTTCATACTCACGAATAACCTTTGAGTATTACAATTAAATGATGTGAGAAATGTGCTATAACTATGAAAATCATTTTTATTTCCCATTTCCCAAGTACTTTTGATCTTCTTCCAAGATCATCACCAAGGGCACAAGTAGTAATACAAAACTGTGTGTTGCCATCCATTATTGTAATTTTTTCTTTCTGCTTTTAAATGCAATGGTCGGCAACCATGTTTTGTGTTCATTAGAATGTGAAAAAATTATTCACTATGGAATTTTTTCTTCTGTGTTGTAATGTCATGGTCATGCATGCATTAAAGCATAAAAAACTGTTCTTTTTATAAACATTTTAGAACATTACTACAGTATTTGTAGCTGATTCTATTAATTGATGGTTTTAATATTAAATATTTATATTAATATTTATAGAAAATGTTTGTAGTAAAATGTGATGAATTGAGAAAAGTTTGTTCACTGTATATAGAAAACTGTCAAACTTGCTCCAAGTCAGATATTGTCTATCCGTATCTGATGATATTGCTCAATTTTTTTTTTTTTTTTTTGATATGATTGGGTACACAGGGTCCTCTGAACAAAATTTTGCAGCATTTTTGGTTCTTTACTTTTTGTCCATTTCCATGACATAGTCCAGACCACTGCAACAAAAACATCATACTTTCTTGAGTGGTCCTCACCATTGACCACTGGGTGACCTTTTCCCATTGATCCACACAGTAACATTGTGGATCTATATGAAAAAAGGAAAAATCATTTGCTTATGCTGAGTTTTTAAAAGAAAAAGATAATATGACCATTATTTATACAAGAACCAGTTGTACTGGGGGATATTGGTCAGTGAAATTGTTTTTTAAAAAGCACAAAAATATTTTTCTTGTTAATAAAACACTTAACATTTATTGTAAAAGACAAATACATCTAACAAAAATGTGGAAGGTACCACATTTTCTCATGAGAAAAACAAATAGATTGATATATTAAAAATTTACCTGAGATCTTATTAGTACACAGAGCCAGTTTTAGAGTTCCATAAAAAAAAACACTTAGCTATATCTAGTGAACGCTCTTTCCAATTAGATATATTGATCACATTTTGCTACAAAAATTTTCTATAAATATTAATATATGTACAGAATTTCTATTCTAGTATTTATACTTTATGATCTTTGTATTTTTTTCAATAATCACAAAGGAAAACATACACACATACTAAATACATATAAGCTAAATAAATATATAGTGATAACATGGACCAGCCATACCATCCAAACAATTCCAGAAGCTAGTAAAGGTACTATATATATATATAATATAAATTAAATTACATCGTCTTGTGAGGGATAATATTTCACTACAATTTTGGATTCAGCTGTCAGATGAAAGACATAAAAATGCTCCAACATCAAGAGGAGTATCAGTAGCAGCAGTAGCTTTGCTGAAAACACTTAGTCATTCACAGCTGAACATTCTCTTCCCTAGTTTCTCTTCTACATTATGTTTCCCTGTACCAAAAGGTAACAAACTCATTGTTAAACCAATTTTGATTTTCTACTGTTGTTTTTGATAACTAAGTTAAAACACATAGCATAATAAATATTAATTAGATGCAAGAAATTAAAAATGATTCAAGTTACAAACCAACAACTAAAGTTTCACAGTGACCAACTCTTCAGGCTACTTGAGAATAATAAAAAATATATTCCAGAATATATTCACTATACCTTGATGCACCATAAATTTACATAATTGTTTTTGTTATAATTTTCCTTCAGTCAAGTTTGAAGCATGACAATCAGTACTTTTGTACATGGCTGCACCACAACATTACTATAATATACATGCAAAAATATTCTCATCAAAAAATATTCTCTTTAAACAAAGTAACTGACATAATTTTTCAGTTGATCATATGAATATACAATAGCATTTCTAAATTCTTCTAGTTGCTATCAACATTTTGTTTGTTGTTTATTGATACTGTTTCAATAAATTCATTTAATTTTTTTGTCTTGCAAAAGTCCACATTGGATGAAATGCGCTGGCTAAAACTACAGTTTTTCTATTGTCTTTTTCCTTAATATATATATATATATATATATATATATTTAATCCTGCTGATAAATTTTTCTTTAATAAGATTTCTTAAATAGTCAGGCCAATAGATGAAAATAAAGATACTATTTAATAAATAAATGGAGCATCTACACAAATATGAATATCTACTAAAAATAACAATTAAAGTGATATATATATAACATGTACACATACACCACACACACTTTTACATTGACCTGTCAATTGTCAAAATTTAGGGCAATTCATGCATAAATTCACCAAAGAAATTATCCATCACCTCAAAAATACACCCGATGTAATAATAATGTTGCTTTTGAATTCTCATATACTTTAGGATATTGTATCTCCAACATAACAATCAACAAACATTAAATTCTTACATTGACTACACATGCACCACACTCTGATAGGTTGACTTGTCATTTGTCAAACTTTAGCACAATTTGTGCACATATAGATTAACACACAAACACATTATATATATATATATATATATATATATATATATATATATATATATATATATATATGAATGAATTACATATAAATGAAACTCAATTGCACCCCATTTAGATAGCCATTTCTCTCCTTGAGAAATTCCCTGAGCTTGTCAATACCAAAATGTTTGATAAATGTTTTTTTACTTATCTATTTATTTTTTTCTTCTATTATTTAATTATTAATATTCTGGTTTATATTGTTTATATACTAATAATCTTTTAATTAGCTTTTATTATTATAATATTAAATTTCTTTTTATAATATTAGAATTAAATAATAGTATTAATGTTAAATTCTAAAATTTCTTTAGTCTACAACTTTAAAAGCTTTATCTTTAAAGATTGTAATTCTTTATGTAATTTTTTCCTATTTGAACAAGAGTTAACATTTTAAATATAGATCAATGTTAACTTTCAATCATTTTTAATGTCTGTCTAGACTTGTATGTATATCTAGTCATCATGTTTCCTCCCTGTTTCTTGTATCCCCCCCTCATTACTTTGGCTTTTTCCCCCTTTTTTCTCTCTATATCTCCCTATTAATTGCCTTTTCACTTATTTGCAGTTTTTTTCTTCTTCTTCCTATCTCTTAATTTTTAATTAAAAAAAAAAATGTTACAATTCATCTTTTTATCAAACGCTTTGGTATTGACAATATCCAGGAAATTTCTCAAGGAGTGAAATGACAATGTAAATAGGGTACAATTGAATTCATTTATAAGCTCTGTAATAAATATATTGAGCTCTTATTTTGTGGATCACTTTTAATATTTTGTATTATTAGGATTCACTTAGATTACTTACCCACATATTTTTACCTACACACAGAGACAGGATGAGACAAAAGTTGCACACCATAGCGGTCCTTTCGAATTGGCACCAATGTCACCAGACCCTTGGATTTTTTTTTTCTATGTGTTATACCTGACGTACCTATTCTATTATTAACAGACTCTCCCACACATAATAAGGAGTAGTAGCGGTCGCCAGTTCGGCTCAGTGGTGTTGAGCGAGTCAGTCGATATCGGACATTGAAGTACCAACCATCACAACTAGATTGCTGAGTCACTAACTCCTAACGTTTTGTACGACGAACCTAATTTAGGACGACTTATTGAAATACAAGCCTCTGTGAAAACTACTCTACAACACTATGGTTCATTTGAAATCAGTTGTTTATCAAATGCATGCAAGAAATATACTTTCATTACCTCTTCTATATTGGAGAATGTTTTAATGTGTATAAAAAGCACAAAATGCTTAAGAAAGATATCAGGTGAATTTGAAGGATGAGGTAAAATTTCATAATTCAGTATATGCAGCTTTTTGACTGTTGATTCTGAAATATATAGCCATGTGTTGTCATGCAGTAAAATTGGGCCATCTGTATTGACAAGTCTGGGATGTTTCTTTTTCTATTTTTTTTATGTATACACTCAATTTCTCCACAATACAAGGTTGCGGTCATTGTTTTCCCTTGAGGCAAGAATGAATAGTGAATAACCCCTTTGAAAGACCACCATACAGTAACCATTAACATTTTAGAGTGCAGTGAAGGTTTGGGGCATTGTTTTGGTTATTCACTTGCATCTAACCACTGGCCTACTCTCTTATTGTTGTCAAAGAGTATCCTTTTCTCATTGTGTGTAATATTTCTATGCAAAAATGGTTCTTTTTCCCAGTTTGTACTCCTACAATAAGATTACTTGACATTGTTTCATTGTAATAATTTCCATTGGGCTTATGAATAACAATATATTGAAAGAAAAATTATCTGGAAAGAAAAAGAGTCAGGAATAAGTCAAGATTTGTTTATATACTAAAGAAGTTACTTCATTAGATGACCGGATCAACAACCAACCAAAAAATGTGTCATTTCATGTGTAAAAACCTAATATTAAAGAATGACTTTTTGAATTATTAATATTATATTCATTATTCTGATTATATACTGAATAGATTACAGAAGTTTGGGCATTCATCTATTTCTAATATAATTTTAGTATTTTTTTTCATTCTGTATGCAAAAGAGTAAATGAAAGTTTGGATACATGAGGAGGTGCTGAAAAGTTCTTGACTGACCAAGAAGAGTTTCAAAAACGGAATTTTGATTTTTAATTATTTGGTCAGATTTTAGGAAGCAGGATGCATGGACTGAATGTGTGAGCAATGATGAGATCTTGGAGAGGTTGTAAACAAGGAGGAGGCTTATACTTAATATCATGAAGAGTCAAATGAAGTTTCTGGGACACATAATGAGGAAGGAGGGCCTGGAGAAACTGATACTCATAGGTCAAATAATGGGAAAGAGAGACAAAGTAAAATAATGCGCGACATACCTGGCAGACTTAAGGAAGTAGATGACAGAACGTGGTCTGGGGGAGGAAGCAGGGGGAAGGAACTTGAGAACTGCAAGGGATAGAGGGAGGTGGAGAGCCATAATTGCATATGTCCTTAAAGGACATGGCACATAAAAAGAAATAAAGTATAATGTTCTTTTTATTTCTATTTTCCTTAAAACTTCCTCAATGTTCACATGTTTGGTCCATGGAATTCTCAGCATTTTTTTGTAGAATCACATTTCTGTTACTTCAAGTCTATTCTTTGTCTGTGATGATATTGTCCAGCATTCACTGCTATATAGCAGTTCAGCAATCTTTAAAAAGTTTTAAACGTAACATAAATAACTATTAAATTTTTTTATGAAGACTTTTTCTATGTGGCAATCTTCACAACATTGGTGATCATGGCTCTACACAATTTCTTGTCTTTTGTAGCTCTTAATATTTTTTACCTTTTTGTTATCTCTCAAACCCTGTTAATCCATTTACTGAAGTTGGCTAGGTAGGTTATGTGCTGTTTTCCTCTGTCCCTCTTGCCTACAATCTGTCCTGTGAATATCACATTTTCCAAGCCCTTCTTCCTCAATATGTGTCCTAGATATTTCAAGTAACTCTTTCTGATTTTAAGTATAAGGGTCCTTTTTGTTTCCATTTTCTTTAGAACTTTGAATTGCTCACATTTTTAGTTCATAGTATTCTCAGCATCTTCCTGCAGATTCACATTTCTGTTGCTTCTAGTCTTCTTCATCATCTTTGGGGAGATTGCCCAGCATTGACTGTCATATATGATGTTACCTAACAGTTCATTACTCTTTTCCTTTGTTCCTAAAAAAAATTTACTGTTTCTTAATACTTTGCTGAGCTTCTGTAAGGTATATTTTCCAGATACAGTAAATATGTTACAGTTTTCCAGGGTAGGTTGAAATTAAATCTATTACAAGATTTCAATCGCCATTGAAAGTAAAACTTTTACAAACAATAAAGCACTGAAAACATAGATAATTCTGCAGCAGCTTTGCTTGGCCAAGAGCTGCCAATTTTGTCAGTTTCTATAAACATCTCCATTAAGTTTGGTTGGCTAACACTAATGCCTTGTCATGTCATTTGGGGGAAAAAAAAAATGATGTTAAGAGGAAAAAGAAATTGGACATTAAAATGCTCACCAAGCAATCAAAGCTCAAATGGTTTTACAAATTGCAAAGAGTTCTAACATAACCCAATTACAGTGTTGAAGTGAATTTATTCAGACGATGCACTCACTAAATACACATCATACATAAAGAATTTAGTTCTCTAAAGACATTGTGAATTTTACAAGCATTATTTTGGAGGCACGGTGGAGTAATGGATAGTGGCTTGGATTGAGAAATTGGAGAAGTGAGTTTGAATTCAAGTCAAGTTTGTTACATTCACTTATGTACAAATACTCTTGGGAAAGGGAAGAATCCATCTCTTCCCAGTTCCAGCTATGGGTAAATAGCAGGATAGACCAGGTCCTATAGCACTGGGTGGCAACTAGTCTAGAAGGACAACTCTGAATTCAAACTCTGAATTAACTACAAGTTAAACAGCTTCACCAACGAGCAATTGGTCAAACATGATAAATACGGCTTCACTTCTGAAGACATGATAAATCAAGAAGGGTTTCCTCAAACAAGAGTAAGAAGGTCTTGGATTTGGATTATGAACATTTAAAAGAAAAGGATTTGGGGTTAATCCACAAACAGTTCAGTTAACCATATTAAACTGATAAAATATAAATACAGATATTATATAAACACTGCACTAAATTCTTATTACTGCATAAGGAGTTTGAACCTCCCTGTACTCCATTTTTATGGCTGTGTGTCATATATGGAGCTAAGCTGTTAGTAAATGCTTATTGGGTGTGTTAACATGAGATTATAGTTAATAAGTTAGTCTCTCAGATCATTCACATGTGGCCTTATGCTAGACTAACCTTAAAAACCTATGAAAAAGAGAAAAATAAACAAACTTGGTGTGGGGGAAGAATGTACAAAGTAGTCTAACAAGTATTCTATTGAATTATTACTCCTCACAAAATATCTTATGACCACCACACCCATAAATATGGCTCAGGTATAAAGACAACCTAAAGAGTAACCTATCAATGTGCCTCATACGAACTTTGAGTGATTTGCCCTCGAAAGAAATAACTGGAGATATTTGTGCCAGATTGGCTTCTGAAATTTTGAAATCAGTCATATTGACTAGGTAAGAGACAAAAAATCCTTGCTGTTGCACAATATGCGGATGTGTATGCAGCTCACAAGTGGGACTGAAATGTCACATACGGCACAATCGTAAAAACTGTATAAAGTTGTTGGATCCAGCTTCGAGTTCTGAACATGTTCCAAAGTTTCATATTTGTCTTTAACTCTGACAGCCTATATTTGTTTGCAAATGGAATTGCTACAAAATGTTTTTTTAGTACAGTTTAGATATTGTCTTAGGTTTCCTTAAGATATACACAATAGAACAAGAACAATCTACACAAAATAGGCTGGAAAGCAAGAAGCCAGTTCCATAAGTGACACGTGTAAAAAAAAAAAAAAGAAAAAAAAAAGAAGGTTAGCAAAGAATTTACAGTTGTAGCTGATTCAACTGTAAAATGATGAGACCTTGCTGCCAATCTAGTACTGCATTTAAGTTCATAGGTACCATAGAGAAGAGTTCATCAGAACAATTACCATTAAGTATTTATAGAAAAAGCACAGGAAAATTACATTATGATGGTGGAAAAGTGACAAAGCCAAGATGCCAGATCAGGACCAAATAACATTGTAGATTATTCTTTGGATATTATCAAGGATCTTTAAATAATAAGATAGTGGCGAAGAAGGAAAAAGGAGAGGAAGAGAGAAAAAAAAAGAGGAGGAAGAGAGAAAAAAAAGAGGAGGAAGAGAGAAAAAAAGAGGAGGAAGAGAGAAAATAAAGAGGAGGAAGAGAGAAAAAAAAGAGGAGGAAGAGAGAAAAAAAAAGAGGAGGAAGAGAGAAAAAAAGAGGAGGAAGAGAGAAAAAAAGAGGAGGAAGAGAGAAAAAAAGAGGAGGAAGAGAGAAAAAGAGGAGGAAGAGAGAAAAAAAGAGGAGGAAGAGAGAAAAAAAAGAGGAGGAAGAGAGAAAAAAAAGAGGAGGAAAAAAAGAAAAAGAACAAAATGAATAACAAAGAGAAGAAGAAAAAGGAACAAAGAAAATCAAGAAAAAAGACTGAAAGAAAAAGAAATGTTGGTACATGTCTTCAGAATGAGAGGTAAAATCTTTTTAAAAGTACCAGGACTTCACTAGATAATGATTTTTTTTTTTTAATCATTTCACCTCAAGCAAGACAATAAAGTGACTTCAATGCAACTGGTTACTGAGTGTTCCAGAATATGAGAAAAACTATAAAGGAGAGAGAAAAATAAAAGAACAAGATTTAAGAAAACAGATCAATTACATTTAAATATTTGAAAATCAAAGTTGGATTGAAAGCAAGAAACTGGAAAAAAGTTCTAAAAGTGTGATAGAAGAAACTGTTAGCATTGAACTTACGGTTACATCTTGCCATTCAACTATAAAAAGATGAGACCTTGCAGCCAATCTAGTAATATGCTTTAAATTCATAAAATCTAGGTACCATAGAGGAAAGTTCCTCAGAACAGTTACCATTAATTGTTGATTATAAATGTAAGAATTACGAGAGTTACAGGTATATATTCTTTTGATTAGAAGTTATAAGCTCCTGTTACATTTGACCTGCTAACAATTTTTGCTGAACTCATATAAATCCAAAGGAATTAATAAGACATAGAATTTGAACAAAGAAATATTAAATATATTGTCAGGACATTTTACAAAAGAAGTGAAATGAAACGTGAAAAGTTCAAAGCAACTTTACATCTCTAGTTGATGACTCATATTTTGCAGGAGTGAAAAGAATACGTCTTTTCACTATGAAAAATCATTGAGAAAGAGATTGAGTCTTTCAAATTTTATTCCGCCTGTAAATCGTCAAAGGGCGATAATTCCAAAATCTCACTGCAGTGAGATTTTATTTACCGGGGTTGATAATCCAACAGGAGTATAATTACCAGAAAATAGGAAATGGTCTTGAAATTGTTCTTCAGAGAATTGGAATGTGGAAAAGTTTCAAAAGAAATTTAAGCTATACAAAATATTTTCTCAAATGGTAGAATAACCCCTCTTGTAAAGTCTATATTACAAAACAGTTCCTTAAAAATTTATTTTCCTAATACTGGTGAGTAAAATGTAATTATAAATTCTTCCTTGTTATTAATTAAAAAGTTAAAATATACTTTGTGTATTGCATACTACAGCAACTAAGTTTAGATTTAAATATAGTTTTACCCAGTTATGTTCCGAACAACTTCATTTGTAATTCTGTTCCAATCATTACAAAGATATGACATCTTTTAAATCTATAGATATTTCCTTCTTCTATGTGCCATACTCATTCAGGATATGGGCTGATGTAATGAATATGCATACACCTGGGTTCCCCCTCACAGTAATATGATTGGCTGGTGTCAGCCATAAATACAGACTGATGTGGAGGTACAGGCCTATGCCTATTGCCTATCGCTATGACGAGGACCAGTCCATTACAGTTACCTGCTAGATTGTCCTACCTGGTTACAGCAGTCAACAACTCCTTTGCTACTTTGAACAAATATATCCCTTTCCGAGACATATCATGGGCAATCATAGCTCTCCACAACTTCCTGTCCATTGTAGTGCTTAGTAAGATTTGTCTTACCTAATGATATCCTTCTTTAGGTGCAATGTGTGATGCATGTTTGGGTAATCATGTCCCTTTTTGATTAATGTTTGACTCAGCAGAGGAATTCTCACAGTTGACTGCTGTTACTTCCTGTGGTAGATTGGTTGCCAACCCAAACTATAGGAAACACTCTTTTGCTAATTAACCCATAGCTATGGGGAGAAGAGATGGATTCATACCTTTCCCTGTGCCTAAGTAAATATAAGAAACTCAACTGGAATTCAAACTGCTCTCTGACTTCTCATATTGAACTGCTATCAATCACACAACACATACATCCAAGCTTACAGCACATAGTATTGCTAAGCAGCCACCCATCTAGATACTGACCAGGCTGTGATCGAAGAACCAGTGTTTCAACTTAATATGGCAGTAAGCTATCTAAAGATATACTTGTGCTTAATAGTGATTTACTAAGTGTAATGTAGATATGGCACAAGGCCAGAAGCATGGAACACAGTGAGGATTGAACTTACTATTCAGTTGTAAATGATCTAGCTAATGTAGCTTGCTAACCATTACACCAGATATCTGATGGAGTGTAGTTAAACCTTTTGTTTATGAAATTTAAACATGATGTGGGCATATGACCATATGTTGAAACACCAGTTCTTGCACAATCATCATAATGTCAAGCCTGGTCAGTACCTCGATGAGTGATCACTTGGGAATATCAGCATGATATAATGAAAAATGGTTTAGAAGTTCCAATTCAAGTCAGGTTCATTATATTTACTTACATGCTATATTCTTGGGAAGGTTATGAATTCACCTCTTCTCCCCAAATCAACAGATTAATTACTAAAATTTGTATCAGTAAACCATTATTATCTCCAAAAAGTAAAATAAAACTGCATACAAAATATTTAGATTTCAGCATTAGAAGTGTTGATATACTGCTAAACAAAAATGACCAATTAACATGATGTGACAACCACAAAGTAAATTTTTTTTTTTTAAATTTTAAAAAAATCCATTTCATTTGTAATACTGGGACATAGTAACAAGAGGTTGGTGAAAAGCACTTGTCAGAACCATTTTCCCAATGAAATTATTTTGGAGAAAAACTTTTAGTGAGATTAAGAACTTTTCAGCACCCTCTCTTTCAACTTATGTCTCATAATAATTGTTACATTTAATGTATAAAATGTGTAAGCAAATATAACAAATGGTATGGGACAGTAGTAGTATAAATACAGTCATAATAATGAATACAAAATAATCCAAGAAATCTTGTGGCATCATATTTAAGAGATGATTGGATTTTTAATCTCATAATCTTCAACAAGGCATCTTACAGTAATATGAGATTTAGTACAAAGATTTATTAATCAAAATTGATTATCAAAATGCATTTTTGTCTTCATTCAGTAAAGATTTTATATTACATTTGGCAAACTTGGATTTGCTGTGAAGAAAACTTCTTTTATAGACTTTTATAAGCCTATTATCAAAAAAATAAAAGTATCCATTCTTTGCAGTATATCCACAATGAAAACATATAAGATCAATCCAAAACAAGAATCAAGAGAGAAAATTTTGTGAAAAAAAGAAAACATTGGTTTATGGAGAGTACAAACCATTAATTGAAAATAGTTTGATTGACAAGACTTTGAAATCAAGGATCCAATCCTGCAAACATTAGGAATTAAGATCTACAAGAATAATGGAAGATCTGATAGAATATAGGATCCACTTTGAAAAATAAAACATCAAAAACAAAAATATATTTACACCTGCCAGGTCTGACATGCAAAGTTGTGGTTTTCTGATATACTTTCATTTTCTCTTGTAAATTAAATCACCAGCATTGGATTAGCAAAAGATGTATTCCTAAAGCTAAACAAAGTACTAAGAAACAGGAAAATTTTGCCAGAAACAAGGAAAAGAGTGCTGAATTGATTTGTGATATCAATCCTCTTATATGGTAGTGAATGCTCAACAATGTCCTCAGAGATGAAGAGAGAACTGGAGGCAACAGAAATGTGGTTCTACAGAAGGATACTGAATAAGCAATGAGGAAGTCGAAAAGAAAATGGTAACAAACAGAACAGTTATACTCAGAATCAAAAGCGACAGCAAAAATTACATATAGTTTTTCATATAGTGAGGAAGGAGAGATTGAAAAACTTAACCCTTGTGAGGCACATTGAAGGCAAGAGAGAAAGGGACAGGCGGTGAGGCATTGACCTGACATATTTCTGTGAATGGAAGGTAGAATTGTGATTGAGTGAAAAAAGAAAAAGGAAGCTGTAGAGAGCCCACATCCTGAAAGAATATAACATTTAAATAAAAGAAGAGAAAAAAATATAAACACACAAGTGTATTTCTATTCTGTTGCCCTATTTGTTGGTGTCTTCATCTTTGTTATTATCATGTTTTAGTCATTGTGTTCTCTGGCCACCATCAGATACTTGGCAATCTGAGTAAGCTTCAGGGAATTTTGAACTGAATTTTTTATTTCATCTACGGGGGTAGATTGGTTGCATTCTACTGATCATGTCTAGGGATATCTTATTGATTTCTTAATTCATACTGCTCATTTATTGCCCGTCACATTTCCACCGAGTCCAAATCTGAATTCGCAATTGAACTACCAATTATGTCACCAAATTCATGAAACAATACTACTGTCCCATGGGACAATCCTAAGTGTAGAACAATGAAGGTATTTTATCTCTCTAACTTTGAATTTAGAAGTTAAAATATCTTCATTGTTTGATTGCTCATGTCATTCATCAGAGGAAAATATACTTTTATTTTAGAAAACAGAAATCAAATTGTTGCTATTCTAGTATAATAATAATAATCTATATTTCTGAGAATTGGTATTGTAACTATTTACATTGTTCAGACTATTATCCTCATCTTTATTACTATATCCACATTGTTTTGGCCATTGTATGTTCCAACCTTCTTCAGGTGATATACTTTGGAATTTCAAACCAAACCTTTTTTTTTTAGCCCATAGGAGTAGATTGTTCTCATTCCACATGCTACCTACACATGTCTCAGTGGATAAAAGCATTGGTGGGTAATCCAAAAAGTGACTTGACCTAAAGAGATGTGTGTTCAATACTTTGCCACAGCAGAAGGTACAAAAACTTGGAAAGGGAATTAACTGATACTGTGATATCCCTAAAAGGGTGTGTGGAATGAGAACAACAAATGAGCTAAAGAAAGGTTTTAGTTTGAAATTCCAAAATACATTGCCTGAAGAAGGTCAAAGCATACAATGACTGAAACATCATGAATATGGCAATAAAAATGAGGACAACAGTATCAGTGATGTACATAGTGTAAATAATAATGTTTATGCTTTTTGCATTCAAGATATATTTTTTTGTAAATGAAGACATTTTAGCACAAACAGATTTACATAAAAAAAAAAAAAAAAAAAAAAAAAAAATAGGAAATAAGTCCTTAAAAATGATACTTGAAGTTTTTTTTTCTTTATTTCCCCCTGCCACTTTTGCTTTTATTATGATTAAATAATTTCATGGAATTTTGTTTCAAAAAACAATATTTTTAAAAGGATGTTTCTTGAGTTTCATTTACACTGAAAGTGCATAAGCATGGAAGAAATGTTCTATTTTTTTAATTTGATTATCACAGCCAGACCAAAAAGAAATTTCAAGAAAAAAGACATAAATAAAAAAAATAAGAGAGAGTGGGAAATTTAAGAAATCAGTTCTCGCTGAGATAGGAATTGTTGTGGTCCCTCCTAATGGTACTTTGATGGATCTCACAGCAAGCTACTCTCCCTGACTGTCAAATCTCACTCACAGAAACAGCACAACATATAACCACTGATATGTTGGTTGGTTGGGTGTTTTTGTTTAGCGGCATATCAAAACCTCTATGGGTTATTTAATGCTGAAATCTAAATATTTTTCACCCAATTATATTTATTTTTTTGAAGATAATAATGGTTTAGCGATACAAGTCTTACTAGTTAACCTATAGCTGGAAGACAAGAAGTGGATTCATACCTTTCCCAAGGGTATTTGCATGTAAGTGAATATAACAAACCCAACTGGAATTGGAACTCAGCTTTCAAATGCTGTGATTCATTATACCACTTGCACATCCAAGCTTAGAGCACCTGGTGTTCCAAAGCGGTCATCCATCTAGGTACTAACCAGGCTTGACATTGGTTAACTTCAGTGATCATAAACCTGATATGTGTGATATATATAAAAATGTGAGCTTGGTCAAATGATTAGAGTCTTCACTTCCTGACCATGAGACATGGGTTTGATTCTTATCATTGTTGATTTGTCAGAATGGTGACATGTTAGCCTGGGGAGGTGACCCCAGTGAGCTGTATCTTTGTAAAATGCCTGAAAACCATACCAAATATGGGTTAAGTCATAAGACTTGTATCACTAAATCATTACTATCACAAAAAAAAAAAAAAAATTCTTACAATCTAAAAATATTTTATGGCTTTAAATAATCTCCAATAAAAAAAAACAACTACTTATTAGTTGCACAATCATGTTTTTTAGATTTATTTACATTATCTGGAAAATAAATGTATAGAAATGACTGTGGCCACAAAGGAAGGAATCAGTTTATAAATTGATTGTGATACAGAATTGACCCCCCACTTTATATCCACATTATAATTTCTTGTTTGTTTATCAAATTCTGATTAGGTATGAATTCACTTTTTCTCCCTTTTGCTATGGGTTAATTAGTAAGACTTGTATCACTAAAACCATTATTATCTCAAAAAGAAAAAACAATTTTACAGTCTAAAAATATTTTCTGGCTTTAAATAACCTGCAAAGGGTTGATAAGCCATAAACAAACAAATCAATCAATCAAGCAAGCAAATATTGATTAGCTACACAA
>CAHIKZ030001624.1:1470000-1480000 GCA_903632075.3 Acanthosepion pharaonis | reverse complement strand
TAACCATGTCAGATCAAAAATAGAGTATTGCAGCCCACTTTCACTTCACAGCCTTGGCAGAATTCAAAGTGTTTACATGACCATGTGGGTGATAAATTGTTTTTCATCCTACAAGCCCTTTCACTACCCTCTTGATACTCTATTGCTAATTTCATGGCAGATGTTCAGGTGAACGACATTCCTTTGTTCCACAAGACCAGAGTTTCACAGCTAGGACATGCCAGTCCACATACACGGAGTCAACTCATCCTCAGCTCCTTCATATTCCATTGGTAAGGTGGAAGTCCCACTCAGTTTCTCTTTCAGAACTGTGGGATTGTAGAAGAGACTCTGATCACTAAAATATTAACATCTTTAAGTTGAGGGTCAAGTGTTATCTATCCTCATAATATATACCACTTACTTTCTCAGTGTATGCCTTTACCATAGTCTCATTTAGTAACCCTTGACTTTAAGTGGTTTTGGGTCTTGTATTGCGTGAAATATATATATATATATATATATATATATATATATATATATATATATGTGTGTGTGTGTGTTTTAAAAAGAGAAAAATCTGCAAATATTTTGTATTATAGTGTGGATTGTTTCATATACTTTATTCTATTTTGTAATGTCAATCGACATCTCCAGTTGCCTTGATCTATCCACTACCCTTCTCCTCATCCTTTCTTCTATCACTCCTATCTGATCTTGCTCCAAATTTTCTGTAACCCCTTGCATCCTAGTGGCTTCTTGCCTTGCTTGAGGTGAAACATTTTTAAAAAAAAAGAAAAAAAAAAGAAGAAAAATATATATATATATATATTTTGCTACATGTGTTTATCAGGCAAAGAATGGTTATTTGAACATTATTTAAAGGAATGAGTCTTTTATTTATCTTTTAACCATTGTCCTTTGTGTAGACATCTGAATTCATCTTGGACTGACCCAAAAAATTTTCTCTTGTTGGAACAAAAATAATCTCTCCTATATATATATATATATATATATATATATATATATATATATATATATATATATGTGTATGTATGTATGTGTATATAAAACATATTTTACTAAGTGGACAGATACTACACCTTGATCCTAGATAGAAGTTACAGGGACATTTTCTGATCAAAGACAGAAGTGTTGATCCACAGGTAAATAAATCCATCACCTTCACGGGTATTATATTTGTAATGAAGAAAAAATAAAAGGTCTTTACTAAAATGTCTGAACATATTTTCACCACATTTGCTAAAATCAGCAGTGTCATTCACTAATATAAAAAAAATAAAGTTACTTATTGAAGGAAAGTAATTCTTAACTAATGGAAGCCTTAAGAAAAAAGTCAAAAAATATATTTCACAAAACCTTCAGTGGGATGTATGGATAGTTTAAGTAGATATAATGGTATCGTAACAGTTATTGATGAGGGAAGTGGAACTGGGGTGCTGGTTTCAAATTCTGACAATTTGTTTCATTCACTTAGCACTAATGGCCTTGGGAAAGGAATGAATCCATCTTCCCCCAACTATGGGCTAAATAGCAGAGCAGACTAGGCTCTTTATCTTTTGTAGGACAACTTGTTCAAGAGAATGTTAGCTCTGAATTCAAATCCAGCCTGAAGATGGACACATCCTATCAACCTAACTTCCCATATACAAACACGTATAGCTGCAGTACATGCTGTCCTTGTAACCATAATGAGTTATATGATCATGAATCATGATAGTAATATTAGCCATTTTTTATTGTTTCTTCACCTTGTACAGGTCCCAAGAGCCACTTGAGGTAGAGGGTTACTGAGTAAGAGGCACAGTTTATGGGGGTATGTGGGGAAGATAACGGTTAATCCTAGACTTGAAATGTGATCAAAGGAGCATCCTCTTGAGAGTCGGTTCCACGAAGCAGTGGTTTCTGGGAAGAATCAGAGTGGAACATATATCTCACCAACAGAATACAAAATGAATGATGGTGGTTCACTATTTTATGCATGGCATGGTAAGTTTTAGCCGTGAAGGTCAGAACTGATGAAAATATAAATTTCTTTATAAGGAATTTCTTTATTCAGCATTCATTGACAGAGCAGCCAATACTACTTAAGGTTGAAATTTATAAAATCTTTCTATTAAAACATTTTTCAGGAAAACAAATTTCTCATGTTTGCTGTTACTGCTCTTTCCAGTTTTGATGGGGAGGGGATGGGGGTCCTTCCTAACCTTTTGCTTGAAGTAGTGTGGCAAGAACTCTTGGGGGCTGTCGATAGCTGTGCTAACATGAAGTCACAAGTTATCATTGTCAAGTGCGTGCTGGCCTTGTTCAAATTGTTATATCATGCCAGATAACATGTTCTTTCCCAGAAACAGTAACTAAGGGTGTTGAATAAACACAAGTGTGCCTGAGCAGGTGTCTGCAATAGGGATTGGCTAGCCACCCTAGTAGACAGGTATCCTTGAATATGAGTGGCCAGCTATACATACATGTACTATCCACTTCACTTGTTGCTGCCATTGTTAAAAATCCTCAATTGATTTGGCTTCTTTTATTTAGTACAGTTCTTTGTGATTCTGTGGCACTAGTCCACAAGGTTCAAAGAAGGATGGTCCTTGCTAAGACCTACAGGATACATTTACTCAAAACCATTTTTAACCATTGATGTGAGAAAGCGGTTGTATACAGATGACAGTTTAGATATTTCTGAACAGGTTTGGTATCATGCATGACATTCATATGAAAGCCATGATCTGACCAAGGCTATTTCATGACTTCAAGATTTTAGATTTATGTTTTGGTTTTGTATCAGTTTGAAGCACTGGGTGAAACTACCCCTAATTCTGTCCAATTCCCTTATCTCCTATGCACAGGCTTAAATATGAATTTGAAAATAAAATAAAAAGAAAATTTTTCAAATATTTTGTATTTTAAAATTGCAGAATCAAACTTCATGGTAAATTTTAATTTTTATTAAAATAAATGAAATTACCATAATACATATCACAATTAAAATATTTGAAAGAATAAAGTGTACTTATTTAATAATGGGCAAAGAAACCACATAATTAAATTTAAAGTAAAAGAAAAGGAAATTTGTATAATAGCCTTAGAACATGGATACTGTAACAGAAAAAAAACTAATATAGTGAATATATGTTTTATTTAATATTATAGTGGAAGTTATTAGTGTTAAAACACAGAACTGAATTTACAGGCGTCCTCTATTGTTAAGAACAGATTTGGGCAATCTGCCATATGAATGAAATAAATTAATTCTGGTAGGAGGAAAGTTATTTTTAGACTCAAAAAGAAGAAAGCTTTGCCAAGAAGAAACTTCTAGTTCTCTTTTGATTTCAATTAATTTTGCTCAAGAAGAGTGAAGTCTTGAGGAAAATTAGAAAAAAATTATTCTTTGCTTTTTATGCTATATGAAGAAAATAATTTGAAAAAATATGAAAAGCAAGTTATATAATAAATAATTTTAAAAAATGGTTTAAAAAAATTGAAAATAATAAATAAATGTGTGCAAAAGTTTCCAGCATTTTTCTAAAAACGAAAAGAAAAATGAAAGAGAAAAAGGGAAAGGAAAAATGAAAGAGAAAAAGGGAAAGGAAAAATGAAAGAGAAAAAGGGAAAGGAAAAATGAAAGAGAAAAAGGGAAAGGAAAAATGAAAGAGAAAAAGGGAAAGGAAAAATGAAAGAGAAAAGGGAAAGGAAAAATGAAAGAGAAAAGGGGAAAGGAAAAATGAAAGAGAAAAGGGGAAAGGAAAAATGAAGGAAAAAAAGAAAGAAAAAATAGGAAAAGGAAAAACAAAAAAGAGAGAAAAGAAAAGGTAAAAGAGGAAAAAACAAAAAAGAGAAAAGAAAAGGTAAAAGAGGAAAAAACAAAAAAAGAAAAACATTAAGAAAAAAGAAAAAAAAGAAAAAAAGAACGAAAAAGGAAAAAATGAAAGAGGAAAAAAAAAGAAAAGGAAAATTAAAAATAAACAAAAACAAAGGAAAATTCAGTATCGAGATAATAAAAAAAGGAAAAAAAAGTGCCGAAAACTTTTTTTTGCATACACGTTTTTGACGAGTTTTTATTTAACTAGTCTTAGCATCGTCTATCATTGAGGCACGCAGTGAGCTCACTAACTTTGTGTTCATGCTATCAATATTAAGATTGGTTTAGTCTGGCACAAGGCCACAAATTTTAAGCAAATTCATTATCATTACAACATTTACAATATTAATATTGGTCGAATTAATTTAATTTGCTAAGAAAAATCTCCACCATTGTAACGCGTCCTTTCCATTGGCCCATGGATGGAATAATTCTTTTGTTTTTTTGGATACATTCGGAGATCATACACTTTTTAATTTTTATTGACACACCACTTTTATCAACTATCCTTTCTTCCTCACACACACACACACATGTACTCAAAGTGCCCAACAGAGAGAACGATTTGTTGTGTATGGGGGAGATTTCCGACCCCATTAAAATAAAAGACCACTACGTTTATGAAATAATCACTTATTGACGCTTTGTAAATGACTTTCCGACGCCACTTTTATTAAGACTCCCCGACCTCCTTTATTTCAATATTAAGAAAAATTCCGACTCCACCTACAAATATTATGATTCCCACTTTGTACACCTTAGAGAGTAAACAGACACATAGAAACAATTAAAAATGTATAGAAAAAAAAGAAAAGAAATATGACACGCACGATGTTGTTACCTCGCTATTTTTTCTGTTGTTACATGATGTCGATAAGAACTGGATATACAAAAAGTGTACATAAAGTATATGGTTACATATGAACAAGTAAAATAAAATCAAAGAAACTTATCATTACATAAGTTTTTAATGATAAACAAATCAATATTGTATTACAAAAACAAAATACTTTTTTTTTCACCATTCAATAACAAAACAATTGTTACCAATTCTCCTCAAAACACGTTTATTCATATCAAGAGTAATTAATTACTGAAAAAAGTAAAAAAAAAGAAACATTTTTATTTTAATCTTTTTTTTTTCTCTTTCCGCAAACGTAAAAAGACCCATTTCATTCCATATTAACGATGAATATTAAAAAATTATCTGTTAGTGTGTTTTTACAGTTTACTAGAACTTTATCCATGTTATTTGGTCAAATACTCAAATTTAAAACAAGTTTCTTTTTGTGCGTTTACAAAATTGCGCAATTCTATCTGGAGAAAGAAAAAAATCTGATCCGTATTCAAAAATTCGATAAGGAAATGTACTACAGGACATTCATTGGATAAGCAAACCAAGTGAATGCAGAATAAAACCAGATCAAAACTAAATTATTTAAAAAGTTTTTGTTATTCGAAGCAGCACATCGATATTTCATTAAACTTGTATTATTCACTAGTGAGTGATTAAAAAACAAAACAGAAATTAGGTTCCCTTTTTGTATAAATTTGCTGAAATATGTCACTGTCAGTAAACGTCGCCAAAGGAGAATAAACTTTAATGGAAAAAAACAAAAAACACCCCCCCAAAAAAACAATCTTTTTTATCACTGGTTTTAAAAATTGGTAAAATGCAGAATAATGCCCCCCCCCTCCGCTGAGTGCATAAAATAATCAATGGATGGGTACAGGGTACATCATTATTTTTATTTTTTAAATGAGTACATTTCATTGATGTGTTTCATTCAGTTTCATTATGGCATAAAAAACGTACCCTGAAATTCTTTTCTGAATAAATATTCGCAAATATACTCACATTGATGAAGAGTTTTAATATGCATTTAAAAAACAACTTTGTTCATGAACCCAGGGGCAGTTATGTTGTATTTTCGCCTTAATATTTAAATTAAAATAACTTTTTTTAAAAAAAGTAATTATACATTTTTCAAATAGTTCTTTTGTTTTTAATCGGTACATCTTCTTTATGTAAATAATGCTAAAATGCAAAAATGATTTTTTTTTTATAAAGTGAATGTTTGTCCGATGTTAGTCTTGCAGATTTCTTGTCGACTTGGAAAATCAGCCTTCAAAATTTTGGCTTTTACCAAAACTGAAACTCCGAGCGTACAACAGACTTGCAATTATTCCAGCCACAGAACTACTTTTTGACAAGTTACAATCATAAATTTTAAAACAAATAAAGTTTTTTCTTCAACTTCCTTCAAATTAATTGCTTTTTTTATGACAACATATTTCGTAAAACGATTTTTTTAAAAGATGACATTGCCTGCTAAGTTTTTAACTCACCCCAACACAAAATTCAATAATAAACTGTCATTTTTAGGGGATTTTTTTTTTTTTTTTTGAGATTTAAGTTTAAGGCCCACAGGCACGCGTTTTTAGAATATCTATTTTAAAAAATATGTTACTTCAATCAAATTTTCAGTTGCTTTTTCTTTTTTCAGATCAATATTTTTCTCTATATATTTTTAAAGGAAATTTATTTTCAAAAACCAACGTGGTCTTTCTTTTTTAAACTTTAGTTCTAAACCTGCGTAAAATTATTACTACACAATAGAAATTAAAAAAGAAAAAAAATTAAAGAAAAACGTTCAGATTTTAAAAATTAATTTTTGTTCTCGTTTCTGAATAAAATATGAAAAAAAAGTTGAAAAAAAGAAAAGAAAAGATTTTAAACCGAAAAGTATTTTTTCTGTTTTTAAAAGGAAAATGATATGTTGAAGAATACAATACAAATGTGGCATAAGAAGACTGAAAAATAAACAAAAACAAAAGACTGTATGCAGTTAAACAAATTCTTTATAAAAAATCGTAAAATAACCACTTTTCCCCCTCGAAGGCCGCTCTATTTTCACTTTTAAAAATTTACTTTCACTTTCGTAATGTTCAGTTATATAATTCTTTTTTTGTTTGTTTTTTTTTTTAGTAGAATTAAAAAGTTAATAACTTCTGATGCGTTCATCAATGGGGAAAAAAGGCTAACTTTTAAACTTTAAACTTGAAAATGACAAATATAATTTTTTTTTTCAAACTTAGTAGCAGATAATTTTTTTTCTTCTCCATCCGAAACAATAAAGAAAGCGTTTAGGACAGGGTCCTTATTAGAGAGCGTATTCCCGCATCTTGCCGAAGCGAACACTTTCATCTCTCTCTTTCTCTCTTTCAAAACAAACACAGCTGAACTTACTTGGGGGGTGGTGGTATATTATCAGCACTGTCACTCAGTCCTATAACTCCACTATTACGGTGGACGTGGAAATTTCGATATGATCTCTCGCGCATTGGGAGCACTCTCGAATGAGCATAATAGCGATGATGCAGCCATATATTCGTCATTTTACTGTAGGTTCGCAAGTGACATCGCCTTTATCCAAGCGTGTTACTACGAGGCGGACCAAACAAGCAACTTGTGTCACTTGATAGAAAGAGAGACATTTAGAGAAAGGGAGTTGTTGCTCCTCCCCTTCTTTTAAAGCCAAATGCGTTTGAACTGCTGATGCTGCCATACCTACGACAGTGGAGGCTGCTGCTGCTGCTAGTTTAGTCTCACTGAAATCGCCGGCTCGTCTTGACAGGGGGAAATGTTTTGTCATTCATCGCTCGAAAATTAGTGGATATTGGATATCTTTTCTCTGTCAGTAAATAAAATCAAGAAGATCTAAAAATGACAAAGACAACCGTGACAAAGTTTAAGACACAGGCACACGAAGAGTGCTGAAAATTTCTCGGCCGGACCAAGGAGTCCTTTCGAAAGAAAGGCGATACGTTTCTTTTTTAATGTTTGATCAGATTTTCGTTAAGATTTTGGGAAGTGCATCAGCATCCCTTCATCCACATTAGAATACATACAGAGGCCGACCTCAGTGTATACTTTATTACACATGCACCATTCCTATTGAAATCCTTTACGGTTCATAGCATACCTTATGTTATCACTTTATCTCTCTCTCTCTCTCACACACACACACACATCATATATAATTAAAAAAATAAAAATATGTCTGTAAAAAGACAAATAACTTAATGCCAAACTTATTAAAAGAGAAAGTAACTTTCTGAGAAAGATTTGAGAGTGTCACTATCGAATCTTATCAAAATATACATCTGTGCACCGGATTTTTTTCAAATATCTCCTTTCCTAAAAGAAATATTTCTATCCCAAGCACAATATCCATGACAATAAAAAAAATTTAAATTGAAAGATGATTAAATTCAAAACCTATTATTTAAAAAATATAAATAAAACATAAATTAATCCCAAACTAGAATAATGTAAATAATAAGTACAAACAATATTTACTCACTTTTAGACATGAAATTATATCATTTAGCATCCTTGATAATTTACCTTGACTTTCAGTTAGACTGAAGTATATTTATGAACAATCTTAAATTTAAAAATTCTGAAAAACTAAAGACATTTTTTACTTCTGTTCTTGTTGCAAAATAAAATCCTAACATTTGCCTTGATAAAATCCATCATCAGAGGACATTGGCTAAGATGAGTTTTCCTTTTGTGTGTATATATATATATATATATATATATATATATATATATATATTACATGAATCATTCATACAAAAGAGAGATTAGTGAAGTTAATGATATAAATGGCGAGAATACATCTTTGCAAACAAATTTATTAAAATTACATTAACCCACGAACCTCTAGATGAATGTTGTGATCCCTGTTTTTAATAAATTCAACTTGTATAAGGTCTTATTTTGCAAGTACTTTCATCTGTTCATACAGACATCATCAGGTATGGAAATTGATTTGTTTTTTTTTTTAAATACATCCAGGTAATAACGGGACACAAAAGATTAACCTTGAGTCGAAATATGTTTTTTAGAAATGTTTTATTGTTAACTGTAAGAAATATGTATACATATTTCTAAAGAAATAATGAATTTTTATTTATTAATCTGAAATATTTTTATCATTTTAAACATTATTTCGAATGGATACCAATATTTGAGTAGACACACTGTTTATTTTAAACAGAATTTTATTTCATCTACCAGGACAAGAGAGGTGTGCTTAAAGGCAGTATACAACCTTGCTTAATCATGACATTCTTCATAGCTGAGTTGATTAAAGCATGTCTGATCTACTGATGGTTTCTCCTGCAAAGGGGTTGCAGGCTCGGATCCTGCTGAAGGTTACATTTTTTTTTTTCAGGCTGTTATACATAATAAAACTATTCAAAATAAACGTAGAGTCTACTCAAATATTGGTATCCACTAAAAATAATGTTTAAAGTTATAAAAAAAAGAAAAGAAAAAAAGAAATATATATGCACATTTGTCTTAATTAATCATTAACTTCTATATATGGTAAACAGAACAAACCAGTATGTATAATATGAAGAGATTCACATTCTAACACACACATAAAATACCATTTTTCCCTAATACACACACATATATAAAATACCATATTTCCCAACACACACACATATATAAAATACCATATTTCCCAACACACACACACACACATATAAAATACCATATTTCCCAACACACACACACACATATAAAATACCATATTTCCCAACACACACACACACATATAAAATACCATATTTCCCAACACACACACACACATATAAAATACCATATTTCCCAACACACACACACATATATATATATTATATATATATATAAAATACCATATTTCCCAACACACACATGCACACAAAATACCATATTTACCCAATACACACAATACCATATACTATAACTTTTGAATTTATTCAATTTAATTGGAGAAAAAAGATGGAATACAGGTGATAGACAGATATGAACAGACTGAGTCAGACAGGTGGGACATGAACAGACTGGGACAGATGAGCATGATATGAACCGACGGATGCGACACTGACAGACTGGGACAGTCTGCACACAGTTACAAGCATACTTGCCTATGTATTTTAAGATTAAAAACAAAAAAAAAAGTATTTCCTCAGCTTCAATAAGTACTGCACACACACACACACACACAAACATATATATACACGCAGAGTTATAAATACACACATACATATATATATGTATACATACACACAGAG